>JAVSBS010015487.1:0-36228 GCA_033124195.1 Coracias cyanogaster | reverse complement strand
TAAATTTTATTTTATTTTATAATTTAATTTACTTGACTGTGTCAGAGGAACAAAGGTTGCTCATAGTTTCTCTGCACCAGAAGGAACATTAATGCCCTCCTCAATCCAATCCCTGGGTATCACAAAGGTTTTGTGAAATAATTTATTACATAGCAGTCTTTATAACAGTAAAACTTGTTTAAAATACATTCCAGAATGTACTTATTCCACAGATATGTTATAGGCAATAGTGATGTGCCCTGTGGGAATTAATGTGTTTTATTTTTTGTTTTTTTTCTTGTAAAGCAGTAAGTCCAAATCCTTGATCTCCCTATTTGCCTTTCTTGGACTATTGGTCTGGTTTAATCTTTCTGGGCCTAAAGGTGTGTCTATTGTGATGAATAAAAGAAAGACAAGGAGCAGCCCCTGGCTCTGGTGCCAATATAACTATTTTCTTCATTCTCTGCCAGGGACAACCCCTCTCTCTGGCAGACTGGCTTCATCCACAGGTTTATGCTGGCCCTTGGCATCTTTAGGCCCAGCTAGTGCCCTTAAAATATAAAATTATTAGCATGTGTGGTAGTGGTGGTAGCAGGGATAATTCCAAAGTGGCTGAAATAATGCAAGGATTATACTTACGTTTGCTTGGACTCAGTTTTCGTAGCATAAAAATGAGAATATGGCTTCTATGCACTGGTGTATGGCATGTATAGGAGTACTCAATGGTACCAAACTGGTCTGGATAATACTGTAAAAGTACAAGGAATTGTGTCAGGCAGACCTTATGTGACTGTATATACTACAGAGACAAAACCTGGACGGCATTGTTCCCTTGGCAGGAATGGAAATATCTTCTGGAAATCATGCTGGAGTGGTCCAGGACAGTAAGCTGAGAGTTAAACAGTGTGGAGAAGCAAGACTGGCACTTAAACTTGCTCCTGACTGCGTTATAGCTGGCAATGGAGACATATACTGAACAACTAGGGCATGCAATAATCCAGACGAAATTTTGTTTGTGATTGCTGACTCATTTCTAGTGTAGCTTGGAAAAGAATATGATGTTACTGGTATAGTCAAGGGTTTCTCTTTATGATGACTTTGTTGTTATGGTGGCTCACCATTATCCTCCAAAAGACTAAAAATTTAGGATTCCTTTCTCTGTCTCTCTCACTCATATTCCAGGTAAATTAGAAATATCCTTACAGGCAGAATTGTCTTAGTCATCGTCACACTCTAAAACTACTGACATACCGTTGCTTCTAGGGCATGTATTGTGTTTTTCACTCCTCAAGTGGACTGCGGATGTAAGGAATTAAAAAGATTCTTTGGGCCTTACTTTGCTTCACTAAACCATATGTGTGGATGTTTGCTGAGATAAAGCTAAAGCTGGAAACCTTCCCATTATGGTCAGATTTGCAAAGTACCAATTAAAAGTTGCCAAGCAAGTGCTGACAGGTTTTCACTGGGAAAAAACACAAAGTATTGTGTAGTCGCATCACTGAGCAGGGCATATTTAATAAGAATATTAGGATGCTAAGCCAAAAAAAAAAAGAGAAAAGAATTTACAATTTCAGCAAACATCAGAAGTGCTGCAGTTGTTTAGGGGTGATACACAGGGATAACTTCTTTGAACTGCTGAAGTAGATTAAATTTAATTCTTTACCAGTAAAGTTTTGCAAAGTTAAACTGGTGAGCTGCCAGTTTATGCCCAAAATGTAGTTCATTAATGCTGTAAAACAGGGCTAGTTGTAACTGGACGCCCTTCAAACTCTATTTATGGACAGTTTCCCCAGAAACAATTCATTCACTTGGGATTCTGTATCTTGGTCTGGAAGCACGTGTTTCTCTCAACTGATCATAGAAGTAACCTATGATAACTAGCTCATGGATATGTCTAGAGACATCTGCATGGTCACATGCCTCAAATTATTATTATTAGTCACTCATGGAAGCTGCTCCAGAGCCGGCCCACCCCACAGCAAAGTGGTAGATCTCAGCACGCAGGAGTTTTTCTGAGTTCTTCCAATAGTAGGAAAACACTCAGGGCGTGGAAAGACCTGCCAGGAACCAGCAGCCCTTGCAGGATGTTGCCAGGGCAACAGAGGCCATGCTTACAGAAGAAGCCCTTGGGGAGCTCAGCAGCCAAAGAATGATGTGTCAGCCAGAGTGTGGAGCAGCAGTTTACATGGAAGGGCACTGAAAGCTCTGACAGCTTTCACCAGGGAGGGATGGTTTCCACACAGCAGAAAGCCATGGCCTCTCTAAGCTCTGCACCCACTGTGACTGATGCAGCTGCCCAGACAGACCTCCAGTGGGAACATGAAGGTGTCAGGCTGCAGTGTGTGCCCCGCTCTTACACCAGTACAGGGTGGCAGTGGTGGCACACCTGTGGGAAGTGCACTGAAGTGCTGGAGTGTGTTTTGTGGGCCCCAAGTTGGAGTTGACCTGTGAATGAGTTGCAACTTAGCAGAATGTTTTGTTTTTCCTACCGGCTTCATGTTCCAGAGGCAGAATCTGGCTGACAGAGAATGTCTCTGTGACTCTGCCCTCACCCAGGTAGTCATGGCTGGCGTGGTGGGTGAGGCCAGGATTATATTAACTAGGAGCTGATCTGTTGGAGAAGCTTCCTGTTGGGTGTGGCTTCTGTTGGGGCTGGTTGCATCTTGCTGAGCTCTCTCAGTGGTGTCCTTTCATGTGAAGGGCTACTGAGGGAGCCATCTCTGTCCATTGTGTCCAGTAAACAATGCTAGCACCATAGTGGGCAGTGGAGGAGCTGGGCCCACAGGAACCTATGGCAGGATTGTTTGAAAGAAGACTTGTGAGGGGATGTTGCTGAGTTCAGTGTCGGCCTGTGTGATTAGGCATGATGACGGCTGAACCAGCACAACAATTATTCAACAGTGCAGACCAGATGGCCACAGCTCTCTCTCTGGCTTCAAAATTACTGAAGTGCTAGTAAGTACACTCAGAAACATTTGGAAAATGGGGATGCAGAGAGAGAAGAGACATCAGTGCTTGGGAGCCAGCCAAAAGTTTAACGAGCCTCTGAGAACCAGCATGAGCACATTTCAGTCCCATATTTCCACAGGGGTTAAGGCTGGGAGTGACAGGGAGATTTGTTTAGAGACTGTTTGTTTTAGCTAAATTGTTTACAGGATCTAGTTAAAGTATTTAGAACACCCTTTCATTAGCTAAGAACAGAAAGTAATCTGCCCAACTCCAATACACAACGTTTTTTCAGGTTTATGTAAGACAGCCCTGGGTACTCCCATCTTCATATGAGCTTTTTCTTAAGGAGTTAGACGTACCTGGCCTCTTGACTACAGTCTCATTGTAACCAGATCAGGATTTATCACAGAGCACAGTGAGAAAACTCTGACCATTAATAAGGAGCTTAGGTTTGTAGACAGTAGTAGATTTTAGATATTTAACTGAGGTTGCTCAATATGAAGAAGATAATACAGAAATACAATATGTATGTTATTATAATTATATATAATATTAATAATATGATATATAAAATACATAAATGTTAGTGTGTATATATTTATTAAAAACCCCAAATACTACACATTAAGAATAATCTTTCTGCAATTTCCAGTCTTCTGGTGAACAAGTCTATTTGCTTTTATCAACTCCCCACAAAGCTTTAGCCACACTTCAGTCTCTGCTTGTTCACTTACCATGTACCGTAATTTCCTGTCATTTAAACCAGTCAGCTGCATTTTCATTTTCAGGACTCCCTCTGAACAGTCTAAAAGCATCAGTGAAAATGAACAGCTGATCCCCTCTTTTTATGTAAATGCATATCTCCAGCTGGTTTTTGACATTTTTCCTTTCTTGTAAGGTAGTTCTGGTTGTCTTTCATATTCTAGTGTCCAAGCATGAACCACTGAAACCCACAGTGTCTAAATGACTTAAAATATTTTAAAACCCCACTTGGATCCCTCATCATATTTAAGCTTTCAAATACCTTTGGACAATCATACTCAGAGTATTTGTATCCTAATTTCCATATGAATCCTCACAGAAAAATGGGAAAACTCATAGGGAAACTTTCTCCTGATAGTGCTTTGGTAAAGCTTTACCTAAAATGTTATGGTTTATATGTGACTGTTATAAATTTCTAGGAAGATCAAGAGCTAGATTATCTGTGGAGGCTACAACTATTATATTGGTTTCAAGTACAAGCTGCAACACATGAGAGCCTCATCTGTTTAAAATCTGCTTTTGAAAGAATACAAGTATGTTAAGAATAAAGAAAACAGTTACAGAGGTGTCAGCAAATCTTACAGCATTATTAAGTTACAGCAAATTGCTGTAACAAATCTCTCAACTGTTTGATCAAACAGTGAAGCAATGCAGATAACTGCTACTTACAATCTCATAACCAAGGACAGCCATTTATCATGAAGAGCTAAAAATCTTCCATATAACTGAGTTTATAAATGAAGCAGATTTGCATAAATTATTACATTTTTACATAAGATACAAAGCCGAATTTTGCAAGATCTCTGTAAGTGAAAAGCATCATGCAGAAATTACTCTATGAATAAACAGTTTCCTTTAAACCCACTCTCTGATCCAGGTTGATTAACTTTTACTGCTGGAGGCTAGATGCACAAACAGGATAAACTAACACTACCAGGTTTAAATATCTGAATTCTAAGTGACTATGGCTAGAAATCCATTTTTTCCTTAATTTGTCAGAATACTCCAAATAAAGAAGTGTTTCCATCCCATCCATCAGGGGTTCTCCAGTGAGTGGGAAGAAATTAATCTATATATATTTTTCTACAAAGCATGATGTCAAATCAAAATGTCTCTTCTCGAAAGAGTAAGATTCTTAAAGGTAGATGTAAACGTGCCTTTTCTTCAGTGCAATGAACCTTTAAGATAACTTTGTAATCAGATGGGTAATGCTCAATTAGTACTTGATTCAGGAAACAAATTCCTCCCTCTACTCTCTCCTAAGCTAGAACCTGAAATATAAGTGATAGGAAATTTTCTAAAACTGTATATAATATAAAAATGTAAGAGATTTTTCTTTGGAAGAGGCTGGAATTCTTCTTCTGATACTGCAAATGTGGAAAAATGAGCAAAGCCTCAGACTGACCAATCTCTTCAGATAAAACAATCTCCATAGATTGGCAGGAATTTCCTTGTACAGGGAATGAACGGGACAAAGTGGAAGCACTGTTGTAAAGGATAAAAGCAAAGTGGATTCTTAACTCAAATTGAAAGCCAGGAGTACTCCGGGACTTCAGTCACCTCCAAACACTGGAAAAACCATGCATCAAAATATTTAAACTCTTGCAGAAATTTTAGCACAAGGTTAGTGAAAAGCTGCCTGCTGCTTCCCCTGCATTAACAAATACAGCGTCTAAAATTTTGACTCCTGTAGGTACCTTTCTCAACTGCAAGTAGTCTCACTAGTTGAGGACGCTTACCGATATGAACAAGACATTAGCAAAAAACCTCAGTTTTGTGATTATAATACAATTGTAACAAATATCAAATTGAGCAAAATTACAGTGCTTCCTTCAAAATAATTTGCACCTAGAGGAGTTGCAAAATTAAAATTATTGCCCTATAACGTACAGATGTTTGTTAAATTTAGCAGTACTAGCATTGCAAGGATTTTCTTTTCTTCTATAAATGCCCATTTCTTTGAATGCAACTTCTGCCAGCTGGATAAGGCAGCCTTACCTCCTCTCGCTCTTCCCCATGGTTGGACAGATAGCTGCATGAATGCATCTTTCACTACAGTGCCATGAGTTTTAAGAAACTACCTTTTAAATTTGTGAGGTTGTAAAGTCATCTAGGGCATGCAAATAAAAGTGCTAAGAAGGAATAACATCTAAATTGTTAATATGCTGTCAGATTATGAAATATTATCAACAGGCGGGACATCTCAACAAAAGTATCAGCAGTAAGAGAAACACGGGGAACTGCTGCAACATAGCAGAGCAGTCCAACATCTCATTATCTATCGTATCTATTGGTGACCAGCTAATCAAAATCTTGCACAAGGTGATTGCAAAATCTTGCATGACATGAAGTGACAATAAATAGGAGACAGGACCAAAGATCACGTGAGACAAGAATGTATCTGGGGCTAAATGACGCTGTAACAGATAACTACATCTGGCTAGCCTGTGGCTACCCTGCCAGCCCCCAAAACAGCCTCAGCACTGCTTCCAACCCAGGAAGACATTCTGCTTCAGGCTGGTTTGTACCACATCACTCGAGTCTTATTTTCTGAAGTGCTGAACACCTGCAGTTTCCTCTGATTTCAGTTGGTGTAGAGGGTACTCAGCATTTCCGAAAACCAAGCATTATGTATGAGCAGACGTGCTCTGAAGAAGCAGGTGCTCCACAAAGCCAAAAATGCCACCAATTACACAAGTTCTGAGATTTTCCTTCAGGGCAGAGTTTGAAGTGTGCAGCTTTATAGAGAGGTGTTCAAATACCTCCAGAAACAATAGAACAGAAACAGAGATAAGAAAATAAAAATGCCACCCTCACAACTACCAGTCTTGCCGTATTTCGTTCCTCCAAACACTCTCTGCGTGCTATCTGGCAGGCAAAGAAACAAGCCCCAGCAGTTTCATTAAGACAAGTCATTTTACATTTGGGCACGACAATTTCACACAAGGGGTGGATTTCTGAAACTGTATCTGGGGAAGTTTTCCTGTCATCTTACTGACAAAAAAAAAAAAAAAAAAAAAAATCAGAGGACTGAACTGCATTGCTACCAACTGAGAAAAACAGAATAGTGTGATTCTAAAAGTTATTTAACAAGCTTTACCTAAAATGCACAGAAATATAGATTAAATGTAAACACAACTTTCTGAGGTAAAAGCAATAGAAGCTAGCATTGATTAGACCACTGGTTAGTTTTTATTAAAGTGCTATATCCTGTGCACTCTGAGTTAAGAGCTGCATCTCTGTGCACATGTGGCCATATTGCAGGGACTTCAGAGCTACAGCTCTGCCCTCTGCCACTGGCAACCAAATAAAGGAAATATTTCAGTTTATCTGAAACACAAACATTTTACATGTGTTAGAGATATATTAGGGATGGAGGCATCACAGTGTTCTGGGTATTTGAGGTGATCCTTTTTTTAATAGGACAAATACTATTATAAGGTGAGAACTATCAAAACCAAAACTTCTTACATGATAAATTCTGTCAGGTTGCACCATTTTTTAGAGTCCAATTTCTTCATCATCTCTTCAAAGGATTTTCCACAGGCAGGCAACTTTTCTAACATGAGAGATTCATTGCAGAGATTAGTCTGTTGACATGCACCTAGGTAAAATCAGAAAGTAACTTAAATCCCAAACATTGAAATTGAAGAAGCATGAACATACCACTCAAACTCCTTCACATAATTCTGCCTGCCACTTACATTGTTGTAAACCTAACATTCAAATTTCTAAGAAAATTTAGAAAATAGATAAAATATACCTTTATATAAAATGTAACTTAGCATAAAATACTATAGGCTACCATACATAGTATCATCTTTTAGACCCAGCATAGAGGAACCTACAGAGTCACTTTTCTAATCTTTCTTAGCTTCTGCTCATATTAACTTTCTACTTCCATTTGCATTTTCATTTAAAAGCTAACTGGAGTTACTGATCATGTACTTCAGCGCAGAAAGCACTTTTCAAGCTTACACAGATTAATCCTGTTCAACTAACTATATGACTAACTGTACTTCAGCATCAGAAACTCTTGAATATCTTATCACCCAAAGGGCTTGAACTCCCACATTCACAATTTTTTTCTTTAGTATATTAACTAAAGGAATTATCTGCTCTTATCAGAAGTTGGTGTAACAGCGTATAGCTAGTTGCAAAGAAAGAGTTAACCTTGACTTGAGCAAGTCTGTATCTTTTGCAACCTGTAATAGCAACTCCACAATATTTTGAGAGAAAGTTGAAGGTTTTTTCTCACCCAGCCCATGCCTGCATTGGAATACAAAGACAGTGTTTTGGTATTTCTAATAAAATTAAAATTCTGAAAAAATTCTGTTCAGACTAAAATGTTTGATTTTGATGAGGCTAAAACATTTTGTTTTGATAGTAGTAGTTAAAGTAGTTAGATTTGTCATGCTTTACCTTTGGAACTGCCCCTATTTTGATTGTTCTTCTGTATAGAAAATGCATACATTTTGCAGAACATTTAAAATTACCTGTAAGTATATGTACATTTAAAATTACCTGTAAGTATATGTACGTCAACAAATTTGGTACAAACGCCTAAATTAGTCAGAAGAAACACTGTGTGATTTCTTCTCTTTATAGCAGCACAGATCTGAGAAAAGGATTTACCTGAACAGAAGCGCAACCCTAACAAACCTACGTGTCAGCAACCCTCCTGAGAGCTTTGGAGGAACAGCTCTCTTTAAGAACAAAGCCAAGAAGACCAGACCACTTTGTCCTTCTTTAATCACAGAAAAATGACATCTAACTAGAACCAGGTCTTGCACTTTTTCCTTCTGAATCTGCATGTTCACCGAGACCTTATTTACAGCAGGGAGAGGAGGTTTTTCTTTTCTTTTTATAAGTTACTCTAAGAGCAAGATCTCACCATTGCTGAAGAGTGGGCAGTTCTAATTTTGTGTGAAGCAAATGCAAAGCCTCTGCTTGATGAGAAGTCAGGCACAGCCCTCACTCTCAACAGGGGACTGACTGCTCCTTACTACTTAGTGCAAAAAAAAAAACCAACTAAGGCAAGATGTATGGTTTTAGGCTTCATGTCACACATTAAGTGTCTCACCCACAAAGGAGATGGCTCCTTCAGAGCCTGGGCAGAAGCACCCTGCAATTGAACTCCAGCTATCAGAGCCAGCTCCTTAGCTGGCGAAGTCACTGACGCCATGTGCCAAACAAGAAGCAGCCAGCCATCACATCCAACCAAAGAAATACTGTGCTTTCACATACTTCCCAAGAGCAGCAGGCCCTTAACTGGACAGCCTATGCCATACCTGAGAGCCTAAGACACACCACAAACCTCTCTAGGCGTCTGGCTGACTCACTGGAACCTGACCCTACCTCCTTTATCATGTCTGACTGTAAGAGCTCTTAAATCTGACTCTAAGCCTCCATCCATGTCAGAAAAAAAAAAATCAGAACTACAATTAATCACCAGTGATGGAAATGAATGATGAAAGTTATGAAAACAGGGCAGCATAGTTTTATCCTTGGAAAGTTAACATGGCGGCATGGGCCCTGCCTATTTATGTGTTCCCACCAAATCCTCTGGCAGCTGCAGCAGTTACAAGATATGTTTCCACAGCTAGATCTGCAAACAAACACTACAGCTGGGCAGAATTCAAAACCAGATATGAAAATTGCATAGTTGGCAACTTAAATCCTGCATTAATGCTTTGACAGAAGTTAAGCAAAGCTGCTTTCCCTGGCAGGGTACTCTGAAGAGCCAGCTACCACTTGATAGCTTCACCCTGTAAATCCAACAGAATACAAGTTGATCCTCCGTTATGTCAGGTGTGCTGAAAATTTACTCCAGCCCATACCCAACCATGGCCTTTTGGCTGGCTCTTGTTAGAACTTCAATATTTTGCCGAGTCATTCAACCGGAACAATCGGACAACACAAGAGTTTCTGCCCAAATCCCTTGCCAAAGGGGTTCAAAGTTATGAATAATTCTACTATTTTGTCATTACTGTTGAGACTGACCTTTACAAAACACTACAACACTCTGTTCATACAGCCAGCAGACAAGACCAGTAGTCAAATGTCATGCATTTTTTACAAATAGAAATGAGGATGGAAGCACTTCCCAAGTAACTGCCATAAACCAAAAACAAAAGAAGTTTGACTTTTAGAAGTAACACTCACCTGCAAATCCAAGGGTCAGGAGACCATTAACTAGAGGGGATAAAAAAAAAAAAAAAGAGAGATGAGTTAGATACCTCCACACTACTAGATAAAATAATTTGTGCAGATACAAGCAAACTCAAGCATAATTTAGGCTTTAACAGAATACTCAAAATGTTAATTTGAACATTAGTTTCAGTTTTGTTAAGTAGTGTGTCTGAATTGAAAAACAAACATTTAGAGAACATTATGTTTTTAAATTGCTTTTAATCTAACCTTTAAATGGCTGTCGCACAGACACTACAGTCTGCTGGCACCACTCCTCCCTGTAGCTTCCAACATTAAGTATTAAAGACAGGAAAATTTTTACTTTAAGCTTCTTGAGGGTGAAAAAGTTGGATGAGATTACACATGCACTCAAAATGTAGATGAATTGCACATTCTAATGTATAGAACCAAAAAAAATACTTTTGCCATTAAAATTAAGCAAGCACAGGATTATTAACAAGTGTGTACTCAATTAATTTAGAAATGTAATTCCGTGTTTCATGCTCTCCACCGTTTGCACAGTGAAGTCACACATTTTGAAAAGCATTACATTCAAAACCCATAAGCTTCTCAGGTGTACGCTACTCTAACAAGTTCGTCAGAAAAGCATTTAATGGAAGCATAGCTAACACCAACAGAAGGAGCTTTCTGATCAATGATTCGCAGTACATCCAGACAGATTACATTAACAGAAGCCCAATGTGATCGCACAGCTCCAGTCACACTTAGGATTTTGCAAATATTGCTAAAAGGGATGTTGTTTCAATTACTTTTGATGTCACACTGAAAAAAAAAAATTGCTGACAAATCTTTATAGTGTTAACCTTGCACCAGAAATGAGTAATTTCATAAAAAAGGTCCTTGTTTATACCTTATGCATCACTCCAGTAAAATGAACCAAGATATACATAGCAGAATATCAGTCCTTATCATATGGATGTAGATTCTGCGTTTTCCTAGATTCTGCATTCTTCCTACTGCACGTTCCTCCAAATACTTCATAAGAATAATTTTGAAAGCTTGGTATAAGTATATAAGATGGAAATGTTAGATTACTATTTTCCCTTTCCTGAACATTTCCTTAGCGTACTGTAATTACTGGATAGAGATATTTGAGCAGCTCCAATATTTTCTCAGAATACAGACATTAATAATTTGTGTTTTGCCTGATGGCTGTATGCAGTTTTTCACCAGCAGTTAAAGCAGTGTAATTCTATGTATATTCTTCAAAATTTGTGATGCCTGATTCAAAATCATCTTTCTATCAATCATAATTTTGGTAAGAAAAACATATAATGACATCACGTTAAACTTCATGTCAAGACCCCACTTCTATATCACTCAAAGACAATGCTACCAAATCACCATCATCTAATCTTTAACCACATGTCAGGGCATCAGATTTACATTGGAAGTTATGCACTCTGACATCTGACTGATAGCTGTGCAAGAACTGCTCTGACATACAGTTCATTAAAACAATTAAAGCTGCAGTTTGAAATGCCAACTGCTGCTCTGCAGTCATGCACCTATGGTTTGTTGGAAACACAGGAGAGAGATTAATACATTAATAAAGTTTTATCATATCAATCAAAGTTCATTACCTACGTCTTTTATAAATCTGATTTTAAATACAGAACAAATTGATCTAACAAAAGTGTACCAACATTTCTCCAGGTATTTAAATGTTACGTTAAGTTACCTGTTGATGGGTGGTATTAAAGGTCACGTTAAATTCACCCATCGTCTCTGTACACCCCAAGTTATACCACTGCAGGCTTTCCGGCTGGAATGCACAGACACTTCAGGTTATCTAATGCGTAAGAAACTCCCATGGAAATAACTTCACCTGTGCTCTTAAACAGTGTTAAGAGGCATCCTTGTGTTTGCAACAGAACAACATTAGTTAAAATTGGGGTAGGGCTTCCTCATTATCTCTGTCTTCCTGTGCATTTACAAGCTCAAGAGCCTCATTTCACTAGGGTCTGTATGAACACAGAAGGAAAGGATGAGCTAACACTGAGGTCACATGGCTGCCTTCCAAAGACTTCTCTAAAAGCTCTCTACGGGGGCAAAAATCAAATGTATGTGGTCAAGACACCTCAGACTCTGGGGAGGCTGAGCAACCCCAAAACTTTATAGAAACCCCACAAAGGTCCCACAGAGGTCTGAGCCCTCCTACTTTGAATAATAGGAGTGTAAGACAAAACAGTTTCTTCAACTATATTTCCTCAAACCCACTTTTTTTCCCCCCTGCATAATCTCTATACCTAGCTTCAGCCAAATACCATCAGTAAGCATTTCCTAAAGGCATATGAAGACACATCTCTCTCTTCCAATTTTGTATCACATTAGGGCACAGTTTTGTATCACCAGCTTGATACAAGGCAGGATGGGCAGAGGTGAGACCAAGTTAGGATTTGGCCATGGAGCTGGGAGTGCAGAAACTGGTCTTGACAGTAAGAGAAGCATGTGAAAGAACCTACCATTTCCATCCTTTCAGCTAAAAACCAGTATTTGCTATGTCAGCTGTTGGGAGAAAAGGGGCTGATCTTTAGCTAGTATAAAGTCCACTCACAGAGTTCGGACTATCTCAGTCCACTGAGGAGATGACCGACATACGTTGACTTACCACAGATGATAATCAAGTTACTGAAGCAGATTTGGCTTAACACCCGTAGTGTCACTGCCTGCAACTTGGAGAGAAGAGTCTTAACACAGATAGCTTCCTACAGGGCTGCAGAAGCTCGAAGCAATTTATTTCTCAACAGCCACACAAGACACCTTGCTCAAGTGCCGTAGGGAGCTGGCTGGTCCTTCCCCTGCTGCAGCCGGTCCTTACGGATCTAAGCCTTTACCCTTACTGCCCTTACAAGCCTACTTCATAGCCCCACAAACTGCAGCCCCAGGCTATTTTTTAAATGATAAATTGCTTCTCTGAGACCAATTCTTATTCCAGCTAATCACCCCAGGATGTTAAATATTCCATAGAGATAACAAAGTGATGATTTAGCAAGGAATTTATATCTAGATGGGCAAAGCATAAATTTCTACTATGAAAGTTTGAAATGCACTCAGGTGAAAAAACAAATCCTTGATGACTGGTGATGATATGATAAGGTCACCTTGATTCTGGTGACCTCAGTGCCATTCCCCCAGGCAGGCAAGGTCATGAGTGGGAAACAGGCTCCATCAACAGCTTCGATGTGGCAGGGGATGAACCAGAGAGTGCAGACAGCAGCAACAGGAGATAGGGCCAGAGATGGGATGGGAGACGAGATGACCTAGTCCATAGGTCCAGAGCAGGAAGACAGCCAGTAAGTCAGGACATTGTGTAGCTTAGGGCACAATGGGGACCCAGGCCCATACATGGGGGTGAGGGGGGATCCACTGAGCTGTTCAGGGCACTGTTAATGCACCGAGAGTCCTGACAGCACATCAGCAAGTGGTCAGCAAAGTGCAGCCTTCCACCTGGGCTCAATGAACATGATTTAAAAAAAAAAAAATGGTCTGGCTGGATACACCTACCTGCTATACACTGAAATACATGCATATATTTATGAAGAAAATGAAACATATCTTCTTAGGTGGCCTGGCCTCAGAGAGAATGCTAACATGAACAACCGTATTGTTTCAAGTCTAGAGGCTGTTGCAAAAGTACAAAAAGGAAAAATAACGCTTTTGGTACAAGAACTAAAGCCCCACCTGCCCATCTTTAAATAACCCTCACTACAATATATATGTCTCAGAAGGTCATCTTTTGTTCTCCATCATCCTTTGACAATTTTCTTTATAAGAGGAATGGGACAGGGATGTGGGGACAGGGACAGGACACAGGAACGTCATCCCAGAAAGAAAGCAGCCAAGGAAATGAGGTAACTGAAGTTCATGGAGAAAGGCAATGACAGGAACCCAACACAAAGGAAGGATGTCAGAAATAAACAGAAGCTTGTAATAAATATAGTAGTTGAATGAAGTGTTACACTTACATTCAAGATTGGCCTAGAAAAAACATGCCTCAGCACATGGAGAGGCAAGAGCAAGATAAACCTGTTGGCAGCTTTGGACTGATCTGTCCCTAGGCCCAACAAGTTATCTGGAGAGCTAGCACAATACAGAAGTCAGCTTTGCATTATCCTCTACTTTGATGCTGAATCTGTTTAAATACATCTTTTTTCCTCTGGTGCCAACTATATTGAAGAAGTATATTAGCCATGGAAATGTAATATTCAAAACTAAAAGTGCAGTTCAGTGCTGTACTTTATCACAGTTTGAGGCATTACGCTACTGCTTTTGAACCACTAAGGTAATTTCCAACAGTTAACAATTTTGGACATTAAAGTCTTCTTCCTGCAGAACAAGAAAAGCTTGAAAGGAAGCAATTCAAGCTTTTTCATTTCATCAGTGCAAATCAACAGGGAGCATTACTGAGGTTATCAACTGTTCAGTCTCATGTTGGTTCAGAGTTCCCCAGCTTTCCAGGGACTGCAAAGAAATGTGACAATTATTCTGAACTCATATTTCAATTGGGAATTTTTCAGAGCAGGAATACAAATGATTGTCTTTTAAATTACTTTGTGACGTTCTTAAATCACTGCTGGCAGCATATAAATAATGCTTCACAATTTCTGAACAGCCTATGTCTACTTCCAGAGGTGTTGGATGTGTTTTCTGCTACTTTGTTTGAAACCAGTACATTCTATTTAAACATTTCTTAGATGTCAATTATTTATTAAATAAATATTTAAATTAACCATACCAGTTCAATGGAATACTTAAGGAGGGGATTACTTAACAATTGACCAAACACTATGATCTGTATTGTAACAGAAGTTGCATGACTACCTGAAATGTCACATAATGTTTCTTCATCTCTTTTCTGTCTCATTACGGTTTCGATTAAGCACTGTGTAACTGAAATACAAAATGTTTTCTTTTTTTTTTTAGAGCTGCTGACTTTCAGACAGTGGATTAACTAAATCTTCCAGCAGTGGAATCAGTTTCTTGAAGTAAATTCTCTTCACACTCTTTTAGAAGAGCGTTATAGACAAACATGCTCCTTGACAGAAATCCCAGCTCAAGATACTTTCAGGGACCAAAACTGAAGAAAAATAAAGAGTACCTTAGTTTTGAGAGTAGAAAGAAATGTGTGGCATTAACAACTGTTCAAAGATGACACTCAACAGCAATGCAGGGACCACAATCTGCTTTAAGGTTGCTGCAAGAGACTTCCAGAGGTCTATGCTGCTCAGGAGGTGCTAGAGCCTATAGGCAGCAGAGACAAGAAGAGCTTTCCTAATAAACCTAAACCAGTTTTGGCTCAGTTTACTTCTGTACGTGTTCTCCAGGATGTTAGGAAAAGATTGTTATTTGGGATGTATCTACAGGCCTTCCAAAAGCTTTTTGCTCCTTGTTATTATCTAACTTGTGCCTGTGTGATCTGATCTTCTGGGTCTTGGGATACAGCCACTGTCACACAGATATATAGTCTCTAAACCAAACAGATTATAGCTCTTAATTTATGATTACAGACAAATACACCTCTAGCAAAAGGAGATGAACATCTTTTTTTCACCCTCTAAACTGCACTTCTTCAGGTTCGTTATAGCCTAGTGACATAGAATCGCTCAGGGTGGAAAAGATCTTCAAGATTGAGTTCAATCATTAACCTAACTCTACCAAGTCCACTGCTAAATCACGTCTCTAAGCACTGTATCTACATTACTCTTAAACACATCCAGGGATGGTGATCCAACCACTTCCCTGCGCAGCCTGTTCCAGTGCTCAACAACCCTTTCAGTGAAGAAATTTTTCCTAATATCCAATCTAAACCTCCCCTGGCTCAACTTGAGGCCACTTCCTCTTGTCCTATCAGTTGTTACTTGTGAGAACAGACCAGTACCCCCCTCTTGACAACCTTCAGGTAGCTGTGGAGAGCAATAAGTTCTCCTCTCAGTCTCCTCCTCTTCAGACTAAATAGCCTCAGTTCCCTCAGCTGCTACTCACAAGACTTGAGCTCTAGACCCTTCACCAGCCTCACTGTCCTTCTCTGGTCCTGCTCCAGCATCTCAATGTCTTTCTTGTAGTGAGGGGTCCAAAGCTGAACACAGTACCCAAGGTGTGGCCACACCATTGCCAAGTACGGGGGCACAATCACCTCTCTAGTCCTGGCAGTTGCACTACTGCTCATAGTTAGCCAGTTGTTGATCCGTACCCCCCAGGTCCCTTTCTGCTGGGCAGCTTTCCAGTGACTCCTCCCCAAGCCTCTAGCATTGTCGGGGGTGGTTGTGACCCAAGTGCAGGACCCAGCACTTGGCCTTGCTGAAGCTCATCCAGCTGGCCTCAGCCCATTGATCCAGCCTGTAATACTGCTATTGCCGTCCACATGTGAATTGTGATAGTCACCAAAGTTGGCCATCCAGGGCTTCAGTCTGACACTGTATCACCTCATCATCTGACATAAAAGGCGCTCATTATTGTCTGTCATTAGTTGAAGGCAGGAAAACACACACACAAAAAAGTGATGTGACATAAGGTTTCCCTGTAGTAAGGAAACATAAGGTCATCACAATACTGACTTTATACCTATCCACCTGTGAACGAGTGAAAAAAAAAACAACACAGTCCTTCAAGGCAAATAAAGACTCTAATCTGCTCCTGTGGGGTAGCCTGAAAAAAGCCAAATATTTATTCTTTTTTTTTTTTTTTAAAGGCGAAATGGGGAAGGGGAAATGACCCATGAAGGTTTCACAGACGAGGGTCATGGCACACTCCCTCCTGAGGAAGTGTTTAAAACCAGGGATACATGAAGACATTAAAAGTTTCTTCTTCCCTTGACAAGCAGAACATTTAAATCAAGATCCTACCATCATGTAAGTCCTGGGAAAATGCTTTTTTACTTTTCTAACCAGACAACAAAAATCCCTACCCTGCACATCCATCTTCTCTTGAGATGCAACGCCTAGTCCTCTCACAGACTCCTAATGCTGTTACATACCGTTTCTAGTTACTACATCCACATAATTTCAGTGGAGTCATGCTTTCAGTGAACTCTATGTCTACCATGAAATAGTAAGTTCAACCCACTGTTCAAATGTGGGATTTTTAGTCAGTAGAGCAGCTTGTCTACCAGTGCTCCAGAGCTCTGGGTACTCAACTACACAACCACAGAATCTTTAAAATTCTATCTTGCCATGTCACTGCCATTGCCACTAACAAAATCACAGAACTTCACATATCTACGTATACTGATGTGTATGTACTTGCTCACAGTAGGCGTGCATGGCTCTTCCCAATAGCATCCTTGCTCCAAGGCATAAACACTGAAAACAGATTCTTGCCAGCCCAACATGGCAGCACGATCCCTGCACACCGTCATTTTCCCCAGAGGGATATCCTCATAGGAAACTGCACAGCGGCAGATTGGCCTACGAAATCACTTCAACCAACCCTGGAGTATATCACTACCCTCCGTGGATCTGACGAGCAGAACTGAACCCTAGAGTAGCACAAATTCCCAAGTATCCCCTTCCAAGGGACAGCACCCGGCCAGCAAGGCAGGGCATGTCTGGCTGCTCAGGCAGAACCCAGTGCTTCTCTGTTTGCGCTTTCTGGATTTTCTTTCACTTCACATTTCTTAACATGGTTCTTTTGCTTTGTTTTTTTCAGCTAGCACGTGGCACTAAAGCAATAAGAGGATATGACAGTGAAAGGTTTAAACTTCTTTCTTCTTTCCACCATCACTAATTTTCAAACATTAACACTGCACTGAAAGTTGATTACAATTACTCCTGAGTAACAGAAATAAAGCATTTACTAACAAGTGTTCATTAAAAAACCCACCTACAGTAACAAAGGTTTGCATGAAGTAACAAGACAATAAAACTTTAATTACTTTTCTTACAGCCATTAATAATCTCTGTCTTGTTCTTCTTCCATATCAGTATTTTATTAAGAAAATTTAAAAAGGCGGCAATGTATCTGACCTTGTTTTCTCAACCAGCCCAAGTCCAAAAAACATTTCAGTAATAGCAGATCAGCAGTGCTTACATTTACATGGGAAAACAAAGACTGTGCTTGGAATATGATAGTTAACAAGTATGGAAAAACAAAAAAAGTAAACATAGAAAAATGGTAAAGCATATTTCTTCTTGAGCTAATTGCTAAGGAGTGCAGAAGAAGTCATCTCTATTTCTGGAGCCTGGCTGAAACACTGGACATGGCCAGTCCTGAAGAGTAGGCTCCTAAGAAAATCTTCAGATCTGCACATTTTTGATCTCTGGGATGGTTGATGTGTAATCCTGAGCTCCCTGCTGTACAGCCACCCCATTTGGTCACTATCCAAACTTCTCTGCAGAGGCTTTTTCCTCAAGCTTTCACCCTATAAATACTAACAATGCCTTCAATAACTTGAGAATAAAGCAAAAGCTCTTTTTGGGGGTTACACAAATAAACAACTGCATAAACCCAGCTGCAAAAAAAAATTATGTCCCATTTAAAAAAAAAGCATCAGAGCTAATGTATTATTATTGTGTGACTGTCTCCTCTGCTAATACTTCTCTTTTGTAACTGAGACTTTTAGTTGCATTAGAGCTGGCTGCTTAGTTTTGGATAAAAGCAACCTCCCTGCATTGCTATGGGAGCCTTTTAGTAACACTTTAGTGATGGCCTGAGGAGTAAGTGATGTGCTTTAACTCACTCTGGCTTAAAGAAAAGAGCACTCAGCACACCTCCACCCACTTCATAGCACATTCAGATCTTTCAGCCCCAAAACCAGGAACCAAAATGCAAGTGTAGGCAAAATAGTTAATCTAAACCTGACTGTTTTCACAGTCTTGGAGATGTTCTCCTTGAGCTGAAGTTTTCCATGGTTTTTTCTACCTTGAATTCTGAAGAAAATAGTCCTCAGAATTTTTTTGAGTCATGCAAGAAATCAGTAGAAAGGAGAGTAGGGAAGAATGAGGACTTTCCTCCCTCTCATCTTGCAAATGTGTCAATAATTCTTTTCCTCACAAACCTGCAAACATTTTCATTTTAAAACCCTGTGGAGTGATACACTCCAAGGCCAGAAGGAATCTCTCCGATCATCCAAATAGACTCCTTTTGTAACACAAAGTAAAGAAAGTCTTCCAATAATTTCTGCACCAAATCAGTAGCATCTACTCAAATGACAGGATATTCCTCATAAACATTTCCAGTGTAGATTTTGAAATTGCAAGTGATGAAGAATCTCCCACTTCCTGCATAAGTTATTAATTTTCAATTATTTCTGCCAACACTTTTTATTTCTTTGACAAGCTTTTTTTATAATTCATCACACGATAAACTATGAAGTAGCTGGGAGGAAAAGAAAACCCAAATATGTCTAAGTCATACTCAGCATGCACAGCCAAAATCTTCAGCAGACCAGTAGAGGATCAAGCATTCTTATAATGCTGTAATGCATATTCTACCTGTTCTGTACTGCCCCACCAGAAAGGTAAGAAAAAAAGGAGTTAGAAACTACTTTAATTAAAGTCACTGAAAATATCAGGCTTAAAATGTTACTACACAGAGGGAGATCTTATTCAACTATTAATAAAAATATTTAATTAAATGCAAGAACAATTAACACGTCTTTCCAAAATCTTAAAAGGCAGAAAGACATGAAAAAACAATTATTTTGAGGAGCTTAATTTTCCTTTGACCCTTCCTTCACATTGCTCTTTGTTGATGTTTTTGGTTTACGCTACAGCTTGTTAAAGATAACTGGACCAATGGTTACTCCAGCAACACTACCTCTACTTCATTGTCCATCACTAAGTGTTTTAAGGCAGAACAATTCCCACCCAAAATGTACCCCTGGGAATGTGTCCAGCAGCAACATTAACCAATGGCAAAGGTCTGCTTGCCCAAATGCAAGTTCAGCCTAGGTCCACTGGCCAAAACTAAGGAAGGAGATTTCCATAATTTTTAATATGATGCTGTAAGTTCTAACTTTGCATTATACTGAAGTATGTATGTAGCTTAAAATAAAACTATATATTGATCTGCTTTTCTAAAACTAAAATAGGAATAAAGGAGATTTCACACCTAGTGTATGACAATCAATGTTTCTATGGAAATACTAGCTTTGAGCACCTCCGAACTGAAAACAAAAACAAATTTATTTTTCCTATTTCACTTGAACATGTAAGCTTAGTGCTGTATCTGTAGTAGGTGTACACCACATGCTGCTAAATACACTTAGAGAAATCTCTTTTATATTGGACAACTTATCTTCTTGACACACGGAGATCATTGAGGAGTAAAGCTGGAATAGCTCATGAATTCAAGAGGCATGGAAGGACAGCATAACACTTGCAGCAATTCACCAAAAGCAAACATGAGGAGACAATCTATTCCACAGCCCCTTGTAGCTATCAAGCAGAAAAGCTCTGATGGATACCCTTCAAGCAAAAGGCCCCTCCCCACTCTGAAGTTGCAGAACGTGTCCAGGTACCCCAGATACAGTTGAGTCTCTTCAGACAATGAGACTGCCTGCAAGCATTTCCATGGCTTTTGCACTGCCACATCAGGAGGACACCTTCCTCAGCCTTGAAGATATTCTGTGTACAGAGGGTGAGCAAGAGAGAAGACTACAGGCAAAAGCTAAAGTCCAAGAGCTTAAGTCCTAGAAGAAACCTGGACTTTGTGTCCTATTGATGAATACTTTAATTACTTCCACAAGATACTGTTTCTGTCCCAGTATCTCCCAGTCTCTTCCCAACACCCTATGGATGTGAACTCTAATTTCCTTTCTAGTGAAGGCCAGAGGGCCACGTAGATTGGGAGTAGCACACCCTGTCAAATCCTGAACTAAGTATTTTGAAGCAACAAAAATGCAGGAATATTTTCTAAAGATTAGAGTTTTAGCATCAATCTCTCTGCACACAAAAGGACACAAAAGAAATTTGTCGCTTACAATGTTTGGAAACAAAACTCTGAATTCTCATAAGAATTAACAGACATTACTGCCCAATGTGAATTACAGTCTCACCCTGCCCACAGAATTTTTCCCAAGATCATGCTCTCCAAAATAAAGGCAAATTAGTCACATTTATTAGGTTGTGCAAGTAATAAGACAGATGGTTTACTGTAGGGTGTGGCGCTTCTGCATATTCCTTTGCTTACTCAGCTTAATCCAGTTAGATGCGAACAAGATGTGCTTTCATCAGCCCGGTGCTGTGCTAGGCCCCAGCAGTGCCTATCACATTGTCCTCAGATCAGAGTTTCACTGGCTTGGAGCATAGGTGGAGCAAGGGACATCCCAGCTGCAGAAGGCCATAAATCTGGCTTCACACAGAAAATTCTGTCTCCCAGGGGATAAACAGAGGCCACCAGCTGTTCCAGCCAATATGGTAGGTCACGTCAAGCTGATCTCCCAACAATGGCTGGGACCCTCTCTGCCCTTCAGATCATTTCTATCAGCACCAAGGCACTTTCTTTTAAAACCTTTAGAGAGGAATGAAGCTGCTTTCTCTTGTCAGACTGGTTTCAGGGAAGCCAGCATATGAACGATGATCAAGTCTAAAAGCTTTTTAAAAAGAAGGCTTTCTCCTATTCTGCTTTCCTACTCCTTTCTTTTTCCATACCTATACATCTTCATCCCAATGACTCAGAAGTTCTTCAGGCAGCTCTTCAGGTTGTTCTTACATACACAGGCAAATTTAAATAATGCCTTTTTTTTCATTTATATTTTCCAGTTTATCTCAACACAAGCCTGGCTGTGAAAAGACTCTTATTTTAGAAAAAAGCACAGGTTCTTTTCACAAAACACAAAATAATACAGTTCTGCACTTCTAGTCCAAAATAGATGGTTCATGTGACAGCATTTGCTAAGACAAAAAAAAGGTGTGAATTAAACCAGGCTTCATTATGTTTGTGCAAATTAATCTCTTTACGAGCCCTAAATGAGAACACGGTTTGCTTTCTTCATATCTCCCTCTCAAGCACTAATTTCATTAGCAAAGACACAGATGGTAGCAAATGTTTTGTACCCCCTCCTCACTATATTTCTTTCCTTGGTACAAGAAACTGGAATTTCATTTGTTTGTCTCCAATCTAAGCCATGAATCATCCCTGTTATCAGTAGGGAGGTGGGAGAAACCGAAACTGTAAACCATACAAAAACCACTGGTGCTGCAATGTTTAAATACAACTTAACGGGAAAAAGCTGCCAGAGTTCCTCTTGAGCCCACCCAGTCATGCTCAAGACCTCTTCCTTGTGTATTTATACATATAGGAGTACCCATCGATCGCAGTATATTCTTCTAGCTTCAGCTCAAAGCCTCTGACAGTTTGCCTCATAGGGCTGGCGAAAACAAACCTGAAAGAAAAGGCCTCAGACCTTTTCCTTTAAAGGAATTTATAGATCTAACTACTGTGTAGGTAGGAGAATCTTACTAATTTAATAGCAAGAGTTTACTAGCTAGCTAGTTTCCACGATTGGGTCTCACTGGTGTAAACCAGGTTCAGAAAGCCCATTTTCTTCCTTCCTACCTTCCATCTGGAGGTACCATCAAACCCAGAGTGCCATTCCTCCTGGCTGCTGAGACCAAGCCAACTGGAGATGGCATTTCATGCTCTGTGCTACCACCTGCAGTCCACTTGCAGCCACCACAGACAACCGAACTCAGAAAACACTGCCGTTCACCCTGTCAAGTACGCGTGCTATGAACCTGTCTCCGGTTGCCCTCAGTGCAGACTTCAGGAAAAGGGCAACACTTTCCCGAAAAAAATGAATCAGGAGACAGAAAAAGGATGAAGGATGGTGGGAAGGATGTCTGATCCGACAGCAAGTTGGCACAGAGGTTGCGTCTGCACCCAACTCTTTCTTTCAGGATGGATGTTCATGGGGTCTGCTGAGTGTCTTCCGGTTTGCCTGGTGCTGAAAATCCTGTCTTTAGAAAACAAAGCATTGTAAAGAAGTGGTTTGGGTAAACTCTTTGGCCTGTCTCAAAAATCAGATGTTCTGCTTTGCAAAGTCTTATTTGTTTTACATGCACACCTGCCTGGGCCTATTAAATTCAGGACTCTCATAACAGATTTCTCTTTCTTCATTCCACCCTTTGCAGCTGCAGAACAGCATGATATATTCATAAGAAAATAATGGAAAAAAACTTGGTTTGATTTTCAGACTTTAACCCAATAAAATTGTTTTCCATTTGTTTTTTTTTCCTCATTAGAATCCAGACTCCCCAGGAGTTAGGGACACCGTGTTCCAGGCAAAGGGAGCTTGGGACTTTACAGAATTTGGACTTTAATACACAGCTTTTTCCTTATTATTTGCAGGATGCAGTATGGTCTTTAAAATACAAAGTAAGAGTGGGAGCCCAGAGCCAGACTCTGTTCCCAGCTTTCCAACTGTTCAGTTGTTCACCTCTGACCAAAATGCTAAGTTTCACTAACTACTTTGTAACATGATTACGAAATGCGGAAAACTACTGACAGTCTTTGAAATCTACATAGGGAAAGTGCTCCAGATAAGAATCACATCATCTCTCTCTATATGGGAATACATACATGCACTGAAAAAGGTTCCTATAGAATGTAAAAAAAATATATATATATACACAGCTTTACTCTGGTAGCACCTTTCAACCCATACACAAATAGCACCACTGAAACTCAGGCATTTTGTAAAGGATGAAGGAACAAATATTTGGACAGGCATGCCAAAACAATGATTTACGTTAAAAACCTACCTACTTCACCCATTAAAAGTCCTGATCACACCCTTAAGTTTCTCCTTGCCTCAGCTTCCACACATAGAAATGGAATAAAAGAATCTGGCATTATGGTAAATACATTATTTTGGAGACTCTTAGATCCTGCAGTAAGTAGCTCTCTTCTGAGTATCTACGGCTCTGTTAGGCAAAAAGTATTTCAGCTGACAGCTGGCATTTCCAGCTCTGCATCTCACCCCATCCTGGATGTTATCAACACTTCACAGAGGAAGCAGCACCGACAACGTGCCTGTGTACCAGGTACCTCCGTTCACACACTCCTTGCCCCTCACCCCTCACCCCCAGCTCCCATGCACAGAGCAAATCCAGCTTCTCCTATCATCACGGGGCTTCCAGGAAGCAAACACACTGCCTTTTTTGCCATCCCCGCTAAGGAGGGACAACACAACAGATGGTTCTACATAGTGAGAATGTTTCGGGAGCTCTGGGCAGAAGATAGGCAGAAAGCAGCGGTCTGAGGTGACAGAAGTACCATCCTGGTCCCCACCCAGACAGGCTTCACAATGAATTCAGCGAGAGCTAACAGAGAAGACTCCCAGCAAGGGTTTTACCTTAATGAAAGAGGTCACAGGGCTCTGGTTAATCACTGGGAGGAAAACACACTAAATTTAAGTAAAAATCCTTTCCAAATAGCTGATACTAAAAGTGTATTTGTGTTACTCAAAGAAGAACATTAGTGTTCTACCACTTAATGCTTCTCTTATTAAAACCCTCAATTTTCACATAATAAAACTTTCCGAACTTCTCTACTAGGAATTAGTCTGATTTTGTTAGCTCTTTATTATAATATCTATCCTTTCTAATTCCAAGAAAAAGTAATGCATTATCAGTCAACAGATACCCTTAAAACAATTTTTTTGGCATTATTCCATTAAGAAGGCAACCAGCACCGTCAAAAATGTCCAGGACAATTGATTTACCTGTATTCCTCTGGTTTAAAATGTCTCTCTGTAGCTCTCCCAGCTACAGGGACACCATCCCTCACTCCAACACTCTGAAAATAAACCTCCAGTGAGCAATTTTGCTTTGTAAAGGTCACAATAACATCAGGATGTCTCCTCATACAAAAAGATTACTGCCTGCTTCCCTAAGTTCAAGACTGCATAAATCCTTCACGTGTCAAGAGAGGTGTTGGCCACTTCTTTATTCTTTTTCTGCTGGAAAATAACAAAAAAAATTGAGCGATCAAGGTGAGATTTTAGCAGTCCTCAAGCCACAGAGAATCAGAAAATTTATGCATTTGACACATCATTCTTTTGACCGACCAGATCAAGTCACTGCTACCGAACGCTATCAGCACAACCATCTCTTTATTTGTGGGTCTTTTCATAGAAAGGCATCCAGCGTTTACCAGCTTTGTCCTTTCAAAGAGGCATAAAGTTAGCAAACAAAGTTATAAAGTCCTCAGATAAACCTTCCAAACGTACGAGGCCTGATTTTCTCTCCCTCCGTCACTCGTGGGGAATTAAGGACATCTCTAAGCCTTGAGTGAAAAAGATCAGAACCGACTTCTCCCAGCAACTTTCAACCTGACTGCCAGGAGTTACAGCAGAGACTCCTAAAACAAGCGACCTGACACAGAAAGAACCATCGTTATTCTAGCTGTAGAGTTACTCTTATATTAAGCGAAAGATCTGAAGGATATCCGCCCTTTTACAGCCTCCTCTTTGCAACTCAACCCCTCGAAGGGGAATCAACCCCTCGGCTGCAGCTGAAAACCTTCCCCACCGCCTGGACCTGCCTGCCCAGGGCCGGCTCCGGGACCCGAGGCAGGGGCCTGACTGATGCTCCAGGCAGCTGAGACGGTTCTTCCCGGGGGGCAGCGAGCCCTGGGCCGCGGCTCGGCGGGCAGCTGCCAGGGGGGTGCCGGGCTGGACCAGCGGTGCGGATGCTGCTCCCGGTGCGGATGCTGCTCCCGGTGCCGCCGCGAAGCCGCGGGAGAGCCCCGGCGGGGCAGCGGGCGCTCCCTGCAAGGCGCCCCCGGAGAACATTCCCCGCCCCAAGGGATGCTCGAGCAAAGGGACGGCGGGAGCCTGCCCCTCGGCCCGGCAGAACCTCGCCGGGATGCTCGGTCCCCGCCGCACGCTGCCGGGACGGCCCCGGGCAGCCGCTCGCCACTTACCGCACAGCAGCAGCACGGGGAGCTGCCGGCAGCGCCCGGGCGCCTCCATCCCGGCCAGGGGCCGCGGGGAGCGGAGCCCGCATGGGGCAGCAGCTCCGCAGCCGCCTCAGCCCCTCCGCCCGGGAGGCTCCTCTTCATGCCTCGGCGGCCGGCCCGGGGCGGGGCGGAGCCGGGCCCCTCCAGCAGCCACCGCCCACGGGGCCGGGCCCTTCCCCGCCGAACGCCGCCCGGCCCCACCCCGCGGTGGTCCTGGCCCAGGCGTTCAGGGATGCTCCCGCTCCCCTCCGGCCACCCCGGCGCTGGGGCGAAGGCCCGAGGGGCTGGGGGGGCACCTGCGGCTCCCACCCGGCAGCAGCCCCACAGCTAAGCCGGGCAGGGAGCCTGCCCGCCCCCTCGCCGCGCCAGAGCTCCGAGAAAAGGCTTCCTCTGGTTTTATGTTGTCCTTTCACCTCCGCACGGCTCTTCTCAGAGGGTGGTGCGGTTCCTCTTCTCCGTCAATATTTAAAGACCGTGTTCCTGGAGCGCTCTCTCTAGGAAAGTGGCATCCCCGGCACGAAACGCGAGACTGAGAAGCTGCTGAAGAACCTTTTCCTTAATGGAAAATAATTGTTCTGCTCAGGAATAAAGAACCTGAGGGTGTTGGTAGATATGTGAACGCTCCACCTCAGTAACTGCCTTTCAGCAGAACATTAAATCACTGCCATTGTTAAAGGTCTAATGTGCCATAAAACTTCAAATTTCAAAAATATTTCCATGCCGTACACAAGAGCAATGGCTGCTCTCGTGTGTCAGTCAGGTTGCTCCCATCAGCTCCGTACGCTTGCACAGAACCGTCCTTAAAAGCACCTCTGGAGGGTGGGACCCCAACACAGCACCAGAATTACTGCGCAGGACTCTGAAAGCAAACTGCTCCATCCTCACACTCTGATTTATGCTGATATCCAGGCTGAGGGAAACAGACACCCAGAGGGAAGGCTGGGAAGGCTCAGTGTTGGAACAGCTCTGCAGGCCTTTAGGTGCGTCAATTAGAATGAACCTCCTAGCGTTTGTGTGCCGCGTTTGCCTCTTAGCTGAAAGCAAATCTTGTAAACCATAAATAAACCATAGCTCAGGAGGATCGTCCTTCAGCGGAGGGGCTGCCACTTCTGCTTTGTGGAGCGTTTGCAAGCTGCCCCGGCCAGAAGGAACTGCAGTGAGGCAACAAGCATGAAGGCGCAGAGACAGCGGACTTGCTGGAGCATCCTTCCCAACAGCAAGATCTTGGGTTTCCTCACAGAATCTGTTACTGGCAATATCTGAAGTTACAATTAGAATTTTCAGGAATTTGGACTCATCTTCAGGAGGGTTAGGACATATTATGCTTTATATGCAATATTGTACATTAAATAATATACAGTATATTATACAATATACACTACACAGGCAACATTTTTTTGTCACATAGGATATAGAGATAATGCTGACAAGTTTCCTTTGCGTCTTTTTTTATTGTTTTCTTCACCTGTTTCAGATGAGAAACTGGAAAATTTTAAAAGTGAGTGTTACTACCTGCCGTTATCCAGATTCCGCAAGCACTTCCCATTTTACACTTGCAGCAGGTAGTATGATGGTGCAAACGGTAGCTTTGAGGTAGAAAATACCTAAAGTTTATGGGTAAATGCACTAGTTCAGAGTTGTATTGAATCACAAGCCAACTATGCTAGGTGATAGCTTCAGCAACGTGATCTAAAAAAATCTGATTCATGGGTGTATCTGAACAAAACTGTCACAGCATCAGAACGATCAGCAAGAGGCAACTTTGGCTGTTTGAAGGTTTCGGTTACAAATGCCTCTCCCCCTCTGCTGTAGTAATGCCAAGAAATTACTTCAGAAAAGCTACAAACCTTTTTATTCTGCAAATCTGCCTTACTTGCATCATGTCTCTACACCAGCAGTAGAAATCCAATTCATCTTCCAATAAGAAATGCTGTAAACGCCCTTTGCTGCGCAAAGCTCTGAATCCCATCCCCATCAACATGCGGTAACAATAACCTCAAAAGCAGAATCTGTTGTAATTTCCAAACACAACCTCCAGAGATCATACAAACCCCTTTTCAGGTACCCTGCAGACAGTGCTGCAATCACATTACTTCAGGCATTGTTTTAGAATACTTAAATCTGCTAATAAGCCACTAACTAAAAAAAAAAAATATATATATATATATATACACATATATAGCAATAGACAGGTAGGTCAGTACAGAAGGTTCCCAAGGAGTCTGAGATGAGAAAAGAGGGAAGGAGTCAAGCCATCCATCCACGACAGGTATTATCATGAGCACTAGAGTGTTAGGGTGCTGCAGGATAAGGTAATGAACTTTCCTACTCCAGAGGTTAAACTGATCCAACGGAAACTAAAAAAAAAAAAAAAGAAATAAAAAATAAATTCATTAAAAGCTGAAGATGTTACACTATGGAAAGCAACATTGCCTTTCCTTGTCACCTCAGGTATCAGCCCACATAGAGCAAGAAGGAGAGACTTTGCCCAATGTTGGATGGAAAGTTTTCTTCTCTTACTAGGACAGCAATTTTGTTCAAAAGTTACATTAAGGTTTTAAGACCACATTTTAATGGGATTTCTTTGCTGGAGTGAGGTTTGAAAAAGTAGGTTCAGTTCATCTGTGGTTTTACATGAAAGTAGGTCATCTTTCCCACTCAGTAGTCCTAGGAGCATGCCTTTCCTGCTCCAGAAATTAAAAAAAAATGAAAAGGCATCTGCAGGTCATAAAAATTATTTCCTCCTCGTGCAACTCCACACAGATCTTTTCTCCTGTCTTTTTACTATCAGTATAGGAAATGTGGAAACATGCTAAAAAAATCCTTCTTCCTGTGAATCAAAGGCAAGGCTGTGGTATATTGACTGCATGTAAAAGTCACATTGATTTTAGGGCAGTCAAATGTGATGAGCGGAAACTCTTTGTGCCAATATTACCCAAACCAAAAGAGAAGAAAAAAGACACTTTTGTATGTAAAGATCTTTAGAAGAGCAGGCATGGATTAGCGAAGCGCAGAAATATTGTTCCAGCCTTCTCCAACTTCATTTTTAAGCCGTTCATGACTGTGCTCTGTGATTTCAGCAGGGTTACCATGTTCAGAGCAAAGTGTCTAAGCGATATATACACAGAATTATAGAATCATAGAACGATTTAGGTTGGAAAAAACCTTTAAGTTCATCAAGTCCAACCCTTAACCCAACACTGCCAAGTTATAAGGTAAAGAACTTGTTGTGAAGCCACAGGTGTGACAAATTAGTAAGAAATCCATACCTGAGGGGAGGGACCTAGTTCAGGCTGCTGCTTTCTGCCTTGAGAACTAAGTGAGACTATCCTGGCCGTTGGGTACCCATTGGGTTTGGATCCATCCCTAGGCTACAAAAGGACTGCAAGGGCATCACGAGTGAATCTTCATTCTACAGACTAAACTTCTGGTGGTTTAGGCCTCCAGAATATGAGCTCTTTGGGGACAAATAATCTGTTTGTGCTCTGTTTGCATGGCAAGAGCTTGGCCTGTGATTGCGTCCCCAGTGTGTTTGGCTATTGTGTATCCTAACTAAGAATAATATATTTTACATCACCTACTTTCAAAAAGCCAGAGAAATGCGATTTTTTTTTTTTAGAGACGATTATGTTTAGAGAGGGATACACTGGAATATCTGAGAACACCTACTAAAAAATACACAGAAACCTCGGTTTAACCACAGCAAAGAGTCCCATTCTCTCCTTATTTTAGGCACCTTTGTCTTCTTTTGCACATATGAAAGGTGAAGTACTTGGCTGGTGGTAATGCTTGGCCTCAAAAATTTGAGTGGTTAGTTGTTGGTGGCCACACTGTGGGATCAGAGGTGCTGAGCTGTGAGTATTCAGCACCCCTGAGACCGTTTTATTTTACATACCTAGTTACGACAGTACAGCCTTCCCACCAGCACAGCATGTGGGCTTTGTTTGAAGGAACCAGAACATACTTTGTTTTCATACTAGTTTCTAGTATGGTAAATTGTCTTGATGCAAAAAAAAAAAAATCAAGCTACTAGTATGTCCCGCGCTATCAACACCAATACCGATGACTAACAAAAATGGTTCCACAATTGTCACAGTGGAGGGCAAGTCACATCAAGGGCAAGCAGGCAGATTTTATGGGAGAATGGCAGACACTGCCTCCCGTCAAGAGTCCAAGACGCCCACCCCTTGTTTTACAGCTGGTGGCACAAACGCTCTCATCAAAGGACCCGTGCGTGAATCTGTAAGAGCTGGGATGTCTCGCTGATTCCCAGCTGGTTTTCTCTTATCAAAAAAAGAATCCCAAGGCTGCTCGTGACCGTCATACACATAAGGATCTTCTCTTCCTGTTGCGCACGGCTATTCTTCTTTTTCCACACCAGGCAGAAGCTTTAGCGTAATAGAAAGTCTTTGTAATTTGGCTCAGGCATGGGAAACAAATCGTGCCTTGGTTTTTAATGTAAACATTAGCAAAATGCTCATAACGCTCTATTCCTTCTAGACTAAATAAAGCCAAAATTGATTTATGGGTTTTTAAACACTTCACTGTCAGTAATGTTCTAGAGGCCCTGAATTTTTACTCAGAAAATGTGTTTATTTTTTCATGACAGGCCCTCTGAGCAGTTTGGGAAATGCCAGTAAGGAAATATGTGGACTGTTTCCATACCTGGTGGGTCTCTGGGAATTAAGTCAGCTTGGAAAATAAGGAAGGAAGGTAACACTGTTACAATTTCTCTTCCTACAAAATCTTACAGAGCTGGTCTGAAATCTCATAGGACTGAGTCACCAACACTCTTGCAGCCATCTGAAGGAATATTCAAGAATCATCTCATAACCTTTGAAATTCAGCTGAGTGCAGACACTGGTGAAGCAGCACCCACTACCAACATAATCCTACCTGCAACAGGAACCAGCAAAGCCTATTCGAGTTCAGTCTGCATCCAGGACTTCTGACTCCACATGTGGGCTCTGATAAGTGCAACCATGAACCATCCAGCATCCTCTTGGCATGAAAACAGACTAATTGTCCTTCTTAGGTGCATGGAAGCCTGGCTTTAGAGCTGAGCAAGACAGATCCTAGGACACTTCTTAGATGAGAAATTCCATCAATTTCCATCCCATGGAAAAATGCAGCACTATATACAAAATGGAAAATATTGCCATAGTAAATTCAAGTTTATTTGGAGGCACAGAATGAGTGCAATACGTAACATTTCTAATTTTCCAGTCCTAATTCCTACCGTAGTTCCCCTTCTGAAGTAAAATAGAAAATAAATAAACCCATGTTTTCACTAAGCCTGAGTTCAGCCAGCTATTACATTCTTAGATTTCTACCATAATAATTGTAACTGTTATTAATTATTATTATGTTATGTTATTATAATATATTATTAATCTATAATATAATATTATATTGTTAATTGTATTATAGTCTTACATTATATTATTAATAATAATAATAAAGGTTATAATCTTGTCATCTTTGCAGCCCCAAGGCAACTCTAGTTCATGCACAGATCACATCTATTTCCACAGACACATCTCACAGCATTTGCTACAAATTGCATAAAGGTGAACCTAGGAGCAAAGATTGCCTCACAGTGTTTTCCTTGCTCAATTTCCCTTGCAGTGCAATGGTGTAGAGCTCCAGTTTCCATTACCTGAGGAGAAGACCCAGAGAGCTTCCTCAATGTCATGCGTTTGCTTTGCTAGTACTACCTCCCTTTCCCATGACTGAGAAGTGATGCACAATAAATACCTGTATTTCCTAATGGGAAATTTGGAGAAAATTTGTTGGCCATGTGTCTAAGGCACATCACTGCCATTGAAAAAGAGGAAGGGAGGAAAGAAAGGTGATGTGTCAGAGACACATCATTGCTTGTGTTTTCCTTCAGTGTCACAGATCTTTCCTAGGATATCAAATGTATCCATTCACAAGTTTTTTTTCACCCTTTGAGCACATACTTCCATAAGCCTTGGGGTTCTCTCCAAATGACTTCAGTGAAGGAGACCAGTTACTTCCCCACATAGCAATGAAACTGCGGTTTGCATTTGTAAGTGCATCAATTACTGGTTTAATCAAGATTATTACACTTACAGAAAAGACAGTATCTGCTCTGATTCTGCTGACACCAAATGACAGAGAGTAGCTCAGTGTGCCAAGTGACCGTAACCCTCATTTGAGAAAATGACGTGTCCCAAACATCTGGAGCAGCACAAAAATAAGAGCAGGACATGGGTGGGAACAGCGAGTTGAAGATTTATCTTGGTAGCACTCGCTATCTTCACCCTACATCAAACAGCAGTGTATGCTGCTGAGATGGGTGTGCTTAATCTCTGATTCACTGAGAATTAACCTTCATTTTAAGGAAATTCCAGCTCTTATTAAGAGAAGCGTGAGCTTATAGATTAGTTAATATCAAATAATATCTATCCTCAAATGAAAATGTAAAATATAGAAGAAAGGAAGGATTCTCTTTCAAATATTCACTGTTTATGAAAGGTTTTATTCTTCATGGAGTTACCTTTAACAGAGTATCTAGCCCTTTGTATTTAATTGATTTGCTGTAAACATCTCTCACTGCTTTTAATTCTAGTAGTACAATGCTCTGCATCTTATGGAAGTATCAGTGAAATCTTACAAAGGATCTCTTCTTACCATTGCTCCTTTTTGTTTGCAACTTAGAAAAGATTAGAAACAACAAAATGAGGTAGCAATAGTCCCTGTAACAAGTTAAATTTACCAGACACTAAGCTGTTGCATGGAAGGGCAGTGAACATCTATTATATGAGCACAAACACTTTAAATAACTTAGATTAACTGAGATAAGCAGCTATTTTGTTGGTAGATACAGAGGTAAGATATTCCAAAGACAAGCTATCTTTACCATTGTCTCCTGAGCTTCCTAAATCAGAGGAAGGATGTGAGTAAGTGGATGACAGGCAGAGCAGGTGGAGTACCACCGTCACAAATGCACACTCACCATCTCCATCGACTGTATCAGCCAGCTGATTAACTACTTGCTGCTCAATTATTTCAGGTGGAATTTACTGCTTGATCTTGGCAAGGGTAAAAGGAATACTTGAAGTAAAGCCCAGTGTAAAAAGTACAGTGCTGCACTAGGGGCAGTGAGATGTATGAGAAAATAGAAATCCTCTAATGGAACAACCTCTGTTTATTTTTTTGGTCTCCTGTTCAGACCACTGTTATTCTAATTCTGAATAAAATAAATGCCTACAATTGAGCTTGTGAGGAAAGCTCTGTACATGGGCTGAGACAGCAATTCCATCTTTTGACAGAATACATTTCCTTTAAGATTTCTGGTACCTTTTCTTCCTTTCCTGGAAGATATGGATAAAAAGATCCAAAAAATCATAATTTCCTGAATAATATTTCTTTCATTTATCTGTTTTGCTGAGTATGAAATCAGCATTTTGGGTAGCATTGTGACAGTTTGTTAGATGGGCTAAGGAACCCTGAGCACGAGACTGTTCTTCAGGTGAAGACTTCCATGGATTTACATTAAATTGGTCTGTGTAAGAGATGAGCACAGACCATCCTGCAATAACAACATATAAATTTACTTTTCTCAGGTAATTTGTTCTGGAACCTAGCAAATGCTAATTAATTTATAGAAGGGCTTCCATTAACAATATTCAAAAACACTGATCTTCCTTAACTGTAGAAAAAAATGCTGTACAAACAGTAAATGAGAAGACTCAAGCAAAGAAGCATTAATACTATCTAGAGAGCACATTAATGGATTTGCTTGATCAAAGAAATCCTTTGAAGGGAATTATCTCTAGGTTCCCTTCCAACCTAAGCCATTCTATAATGCTATGAATTATCTTGACCAAATAAGGGAAATTATTGTCCCAGAGATTATAAGGGTCATAAAGGATAGAATGCCACACTCCACCAGTGACAGACACCCGCTGGTACCAGCCTAAAATGTCACACTTGCAGTCGCCTGCAAAGAAATGGCACAAGAATGAATGATTTCCTATGATTAAATAATATTCATCAAGCCATCTCTTTCAATAATACATGTAACGACAGCACAGATCTGACATGAAAGTAGCAACTTGTTTCCAAAATGCTGCTCACAAATTTTGGCTCATCTTTAAGCTCACAAATCAAAGTGTTGATCATTTTTGCGCCTTCCTCTCCTCCTGCCTGAGGTGTGAGTGTCCATGCAGCTAGAGCTTGGTCTGTCTGTCACAGCCCCTGTTAATTCAGTTCACAATAACCACTTTTGCTATCACTTCATGCACCCCCACCAGCTCAGAGCATTAAGAAAATCTTACTGCTTAGATTATTTTCAAACATCTTGTCTTCATCTACAAGATCCATTCAAAGCCCTCCCCTCCCCTGCCCTTTGCTGGCACCTTTTTTACATTTACATTACCCCTAGATCGCTCTAATCCCCAAACAAATAAAGGATATGAAGGAAAATGATGTTCCCCCCATCTGTAAGAACCATAGGGACTCACACCTACGGATGTCACCGTGGCTTCGGTGAGATGAAGTATCATAATGATCCCAAGCTTCATGATGAGGTTTCCTCACCTCCTCTGCCCTCTGCTTTATTCTGCTGCTCCCACCCAGCAGAGGTCACACAATACACATGTCCCAAAAGGCAGCAGTTTAAGCTGGTCCCTCTCTGCAGTGAAGAAAGCAGCTGGGGCCCAGGCAAATGGCTTGAAAGTAGTTCTGCCCTCAGCAAAGATGCTGCCCCATGCTCCTCTGCGCATGTCCAGAGAGGCCTGGGTAGGGCTGCTGCCAGGTAGGTCATTTTTCTAACACAGCCAAAGGACAGTGAAGTGGAGCATTTTGTTCTTTGGAGTATTTCCTGATGAATCTCATATGTGTTGGAAATAAACACCGATCAAGGGACTTTTCATTAGAGCATGCATGGTGCCTGTTGCTCTGGGAAGGCAAAAGATAACACTGACTTATATTTTCTTCCAGATCTACCAGACCAGCTAAGCATGCAGCCTCTCCCTTGCCTGATTTTATCAAAATGGACTTAGCATAAATAGTTTAATCTTACAGAGGAGGGAGAATGAGAGGTTAAGCTGGATCATTTTCACAGAAACAGGCTCAGGGGAAAGTACACGTGCCTTTATACTGGCAGCTCTGATGGACTGGATCTCAGGCTCTACTGAAACTAGTTTGACAGCAACTAAAATACATAGACTTAAAAAAAAAAAACAACCCAGCACTAAAAGAAGCTGAAAAGGTTATTTAATTCTCAAAGAATAAAAAAGGAACTGAAAAATTTCTCTTATACATATATACCTTATTTACATTGCTCCATTAATGAGAATTTCTGAACATAAGAGTCACTAAGGTAAACTGTATATTAATAAAATCAGCTGCAAAGCCTATGAGTGAACAGCATGTTACATCTACTCTGCTATCTTACCTTCTGCTCCCAGGTAAGACCATTAACACCACTGACTTAAAATCCTCTGACCCTTTTCACATAATAGCTTAGAATAAATGACCCCAACTTCCCAAACTGAAGTGCTAAAACCTCATGTATTATTCCAGGAACATTTCTCATCTTTACAAGCAACAACACACTGAACATATTTCTTAAAATTTCAGCTCCATCTACTGTGCAAACATGTTTCTTTACAAAAAGAAGCTTAGTGTATTGTTATTTAAAACAATGTAGGAGTGAAAATGCCAAATACAAAAAATAATGGAAATAAATACTCCATATTATTTTCAAGTTTTCCTCTGCATTAAATAGCTAGATTTTGACATAGTTCTGTACTGATATTCAGGAACCAGGCACCATGGACATAAACTTGAATTACCATAGAGCAGGACCTCCCATTAGAGGAAGTGGCCAAGCCTCAGTACAGACTCTGCATACCCCTTTAAAAACTCATTCAGATACACAGGAGAGAGCCAGGACACGAGTGGTGCCTTAGAGGTGCCAGAGAAGGAGGCAAGAGCTGAGCTGAAAGGGCCCAGAGAAGCCATGACAAGGAGCTGTGCTCAATGCTGCAGAGGAAAAGAAGCAACTCCCGAAGAGCCCAGAAAGCCTCCCCGTCCCTGGGAGTGTAGAAAGCTTCCTCCCCCCACGATGTGGGGCATGAGGGCACCATCATGGAGCATGAGCAACAGAGAGCTGGCCAAAGTGGCCCAGAAAAGCCCTGACAAGGAGCTGTGCTCAATGCTGCAGAGGAAAAGAAGCAACTCCCGAGGAGCCCAGAAAGCCTCCCCGTCCCTGGGAGTGTAGAAAGCTTCCTCCCCCCACGATGTGGGGCATGAGGGCACCGTCATGGAGCATGAGCAGCAGAGAGCTGGCCAAAGTGGCCCAGAAAAGCCCTGACAAGGAGCTGTGCTCAATGCTGCAGAGGAAAAGAAGCAACTCCCGAGGAGCCCAGAAAGCCTCCCCGTCCCTGG
>JAVSBS010015486.1:14608-29765 GCA_033124195.1 Coracias cyanogaster | reverse complement strand
CTGCCGGCGGGTGCCTGAGGGGGTTGGGGGTTGTATCCTGGGGCCCGCCATGACTTGTGTCCTCGCCCGCAGGGTGTGGGGGGCGGCCGCCCCCAGCCCTGCGAGGGTGTTTGTCCTCCCACGGTTTGCCCTTCAGGCGTGGGAGGGCCGCCTGGCCCTCGGGGGCTTGGTTGCATTTCACCCCCCTCCAGACATGCCCCTGGGATGGGGTGATGGGGCGGGAGCCTTGCTCTGGGATGGGGGGGTGTGTGTTCGCCCCCACCCCACAGCAGCCTGTGCTTTACCCAGGCAGGTGAGAAGCTACTCGCTCCTCTCTTTCCACAGGCAAAGAGCCGTTTCCAGCAGCGGAGGGACCGGCTCCTCCATCCCCTGGGTCCCCCCCTAACCCATGTCTCGGCCTTCTCCCCACAGCAAGGGCAGGACTCCCCGTCAGAGCTTTCAGCCCCACTCGCAGTGCAGAGATGGGCGCGGGCTGCTGGCAGCCTTTGCCAAAGCTCGTCCCTCTGTAGAGAAAACCCCACTGGTTTATCCCACTCTCAGTTGCTTTTATTTTTGGAGGAGATCTTAAAGCTCCCAGCCGTGACAGGGACACGTTTTAAGGGCTCTTCTAGGTGACCGTGTTGCTTTGGCTCTTCCTGAATGCACCAGCAGGCCCCTCGGGGTCTCGCTGACAAATGACTGTCATGATTCCTGCCGGGTTTCTGATCTCTCCTGTCTGTTTTGTTCAGTTTCTTTTTTTTTTTCCTGGATTCAGCATCAGAGGATGGTATTGTTCTTTTTCTCTGTGAAACGTGTGAGCTGTGGCGGGTGGGATGAGGGTGAGATGTTCCTCTGAATCATTAAAATCGCAGAATAACTGAGATTGGAAGGGATGTGGGGAAGCCTCTAATCCAACCCGCTGCTCCAAGCAGGGTCAGCTGTGAGACCAGACCAGGTTACTCAGCATTCCTGAGCATCGCTCCTCTTGCCCTTCATGCTTGCATCGAAAATTGCCCTGAAATTACTGGATAGTGCTACTTTGTCCCTCTCTGTTCTCCTCTGCAGTTTAGGAGCTTCGCTGCTGGCGCGTCTTTGTGGTGCTTTGTCTCTACTGATCCTCTGTGAGTGCGGTTTTGGTGGAGAAATGGCTGTATGGGCAGAGCAGGGGCCTCGGCAAAGGATAGTGGCAGGTCTCGGGTGTGTCTGTGATTCAGAGCTCTCTTGAAGAGGAGACAAAGATCTTTGTACTTTAGTGTACTTGGGTGGTGGAAGTAGAAGGCACTACCTTCGCACGCTTGTGGAAAACGGGCTTGTGTGGTGAGCTGGGCTCCTCTGTGGCATCAGGCAGAGGGAAGCACAGTCTGGATTGGAAGACAAATGTGGGTTTTATGTCCCGGGTGGGACTGTGACGCTGTTTGGTAGTGGAGATGCTGACCCCCTGCCTGGCTCCTTATGGTGTCCTTTGTTTGACTCTTGCCTGTAAGTGTATGGACCCGACCTCTGTTTTCTCAACTCTTAGTACTTGATACTTCTGAGAATCTCAGGATTTTGGGAGGGGGGTGAAAGGAAAGGTCAGTACTGAGGATTCTCAGATTTTAAAAAGAATTTTGTAGGGTAGAGAGGCACACCACAGAGTTCACTGAGCCCCATTGTTCAGGTGAAGAAGTCTCTCTTGGATTCATCTGGGCTCTTAATATCCAGCATGTGCTGGATGAACAGATTTGGACTGTAAAGTGCAAGCCAAGGATTTTATTTGTGCCTCCCCACTCAGTTGGAACTGTAACCTCAGAAGGATGCTTTTATACAGCTTTGTTCCTATGACGGGAGAAACTGCGGTTATACAAAATTTGCTTTTTTTCCTCTTCCTTCCTAGTTTCCTGTCCTGCCCAGCTTGCTGAGTAGTTAATGCAGAAGATAAAGAGGGTTCGTCTGGAAAACGAGACTGCAGGAAGTTGGAGAAGGTATGTGTCCTGGTTACTCCCAGAGCCTTTATTGACCTTTAGGTTGTGTGGGACAGAGCAATAATCACCTCTTGGAGTGAATGAGGCTTCTGAAAAATCCCAAGTATCTAATTGTGCCCGGGGAGCTCTGTGTCAGGATCAGCGGGGTCAGGAAGTGACTCAGGAAGATAACTTGCTTCACTCACTTCCAACTCCAGGCCTTACCATTTTTTTTCCTGTGCTGGTGTCCCACCTGTGCCTGTTTGTTGTCTTCACACTGATGCTTTCCCCCTGAAAGAGGCTTGGTGGATGTGTGCCTGGCCTGGCCAGAAGAGGTGTGAAAAAGACCTCCAAGGGGTGGCCAGACAGTTTGGGGAGTGGGGGTAGCAGTGCTTCTGCCATGGCTCTGTATCTTCTAAACCCATGCCTCCACTCTGAGGGCTCTAGAGGACAGTAGCTTTCCAGGGAGCTGTACGTCTCAGAAGTGCTATATTGCTGCCAAAGTTTCAAGACTGGCATGGTTAAAATCAGTGTATTGATCCAACTCATCTTTGAAAAATTTAATCCTAAAATTCACTCTGCGATTTCAGTTAGTTATTCCTTACACCAGCTTACTTATGGATATGGGTGTTGCCGTGTACTTGCTACATTTAGTCCAAGAGGTGGCTGTAGCCATGGATGGAGCAGTTGGATTTGCTTTTTACTCTGTCCCCCGCCAAGAGCTCAGTTTTGAGACCCCCACCACACTCCAGCTGCCATAGTGGGATTTCCACAACACTTGGATGTAACTTTGATGGCTGCTTTGCTCTTCCCACTACTCTGCTCTGTTCTAGTGTTGAAATTCCTAGGATGAGACTAGCTAAAAGTCGTACCTTTCACTTCCCTAGTGATGTGCAAAATCAGGGCAGTAGAGTTTGGAAGGGGCTCCAGCCCCCAGTTCAATCTGGGACTCTTACTGGTGTTAAATTTGTGGACTGGTTTGGGCTCTTCAAGGTGCAGCTTCCTCTCATGAGGAGTCGAGCTAGCTGAGTAAGACCGTTTCACCAACTGGGTGAGAGCATCCTAAGAGCTGGGTGTCTCCAGCCAAAGCCAGATTATTTTAATTGACTGATCTGACCTGCAGTGGGATGGAGTTGAGAGAATTGTACCCGATTTATGGGGTTTGTGGTCTTCCTACCCTGTGTTCCTGATAGGCAACGCTTCTGCCTTCAGAGGTGATTTTAGCTGCTGTAATGGAGACCCTGGATATAGGCAGTGGAGGCCACAGACACACTTGAAGTCTCAGAACATCCCGTCACGTTCTCTTTTGCGGTTTTACTTGGGCTTCCTGCCTAGCTTTGATTGGAAAATACTCTTCTTTATTCATTTTCAAGCTGTGGATTTACTGCTGGGCAGTAGGTACCAGGGCTACCTGCAGATTTATTTTGGGAGCTTGTTCTTGTGTTATTATTCCTACATTTTGTACAATTTAGGGACGCAGCAGTTTGAAGATACATTCACAGCCCTTGTACCATGTGCCTGTAGGTGAAGGAAGTCCAAATGTACTTTGGTTTAGGTTTGCTCATCTGCCGTAATTGTATAAGATGTCGAGCTGGGTGAAAAATTCCTTGTACAGAGTTTTTTAGAAGGTACAGACTGGTGGGGAATTCTCAAGGAACGCTTGGGGTTCTCATGAAAAAGACTCATGGTAGAAAACAGGCAGAGGTGAATGTTTTCTTGCGGTGATATAAATAACCATCCTTCTCCTTTCCGCTGAATCCTTTCGCCGGGAAAGGATTTCTTTGGGCATCTTACTGAGGCTGAAGTCTTCAAGATTTGGTTTATGTGTAATTCTTGCTTAATCCTTCATCTCAGAAGCTGTTCTCCTGTCAGAATGCCGGCTGCTGGCCCAGACGAGAGGCAGCACCTGAGAAACAGCTAATTTGAAAATGTAAATCTTGGGGCTGCTGAGGACAAGGCCTTTTTTGATGTCATCCTTAGTCATTGGTTTGCTGTCTCAATGCTGTGTCAAAGGTAGCGATTCTCTCTCCGTGGAGCAAACTTCTCCAGCCTCATTTTCTCAGTGAACTGAAGTTCTTCTGAAGTTCTTTGTAACATTCTTCCAGGTAGCCCCTCAAATGACTACAATGTCCTCATGGAGGGAAACCCAGCGTCTTGAATGGGGTGACATGAAACTGGTTTCCCTAGTCCTAGGCTCATTCCTGCTTTGCAGTGATTACATCATTGACCTTGGGCAAGTCTGGTAGTCCACCTCTCCTCAAATTAACATTTGGAGTTGCAGGTGGAGGCGTTTTTTGTAGACTCTCATTCAATAACTGCTAGCTGGGAAATGCAGGAGGATATGACCCGGGTCTGGTGCTGCTGTCGGTTTTCTGTTAGCAAAGTCAACTGCACTGTTTTCTTCCCGTTTTGCCGTCCCTCCTGCTTCGTTCCTGGCTGTGATAGCTCTTCAGGTAAGTGAGGTGCTGTGCTTGGGCTTAACCGTCTCTCTCTACAGACCCCTTCCTGTCCTGAAGGAAAGATACTTCACCTCTGTGGTCTTCCAGGGCAGAAGTTTGTGCCTTTCTGACAGGTCACAACTTTGATGACTTATCCATCCAGATTCCTGGGGTGGTTTTCCTTTGAGTCAAGCTGATTGTTTTCTGCACCAGAATCTGCTGCTGACGCTTCCTTTAACAGCTTGTTTCTAGAGCTAGGCCAAGGAGAACGAGAATATCTTCATTTACAGGACTCGATATGGACTGGGAGATGTCAATGTACGTTTAAAATCTAATCTTTGAGCGCAGAGACTCCTCGGATCTGTAGTTTAAGGAGCGCCTGTTCTCTTAAGCTTGTTGCACGCTTAGAGCTTTCTCTGAGCCACAAAATGTGCCTGCTTGATTTTTAAGGCTTAATTCTCTCCCTCAACTCCTCCCTCAGTTTTTTGTCCAGTTCTGAAGGGGAAGAGAGGATGACTGCAGTGGACGCGCTATCAGACAGCTCTGAAGTGGTCGAGATGGAGGATGTGCCTTCCCAATTCCAGGTGCAGAAGCATTCTTGGGATGGGCTGCGTGACATTATTCACAGCAGCAGGAAGTATTCGGGCATGATAGTGAACAAAGCTCCCCATGATTTCCAGTTTGTCCGGAAAACAGAGGAGTCCAGCCCGCACTCTCATCGTCTTTATTACCTGGGTAAGCCAGCGTGCCGGGAGTCGCTGTTACGGGACAGCTTCCAAACTAAACAGGCGAGGAAGAGGATGGGAGGTCTCCCCGCTGATGAGGTGGGGGAACTGAGGTTAAGGAACGTTGCTCAAGGTTTGCACACTCAATCTGCAGTGAAGCCTGGAACTGAGCAGAGACCTTTCCACTCCCAGATAAGCTTTAATCACGGTCTTTCTGCTTAACATCAGCCAGCCAGACCCACCCCGTGGCTGAGGTGTGAGCGCAGCGTCCTTTGGCAGCGCAGGTGATGGGGCAAGAGAAGGGCTGTTCCTCAAACTCGGGACTGTCTTGTGCCTCTAGCTTAGGAGAAAAGGGATTTACTTGATTGATCCACCAGACTGACTTTCCAAGGAATTTGCTGTCAGTGACGACTAGCTGTTGTGTTGCAAGTTCTAGCAGGGTGGTGGTGTCTCCCTGCTTTTAGTATCATGTAGGTAGAATGGTTTCAAGAGTCGAGGGGAATATAAATATGTGGGAATGAACTATGAGTGGTATTTGTGGGGAAATATCATCTTCCTTACAGCAGGGTTGAAAGACAGCAGAACACCGCGTCGTACAGGTCCCTCATTATAGCTGGAGCCACAATGTAATTAGTGACAGAGTGGTTGGATTTTAGTAACTGGATAATTTTGTGGTTGGTAGCATGGGAAGCTTTATAGACTATAAAGAGTTTGTTATGCTCTGGGGCATGAGCTGATCATTACTGGGCCAGCAAAGAAATTGCCTGATGTGCAACTCCATACAGTGACAGCTTTCCTGAAATGACCCTGCTTTTTTTTTTGTACTTCTGTTTCGAGTTGTTCAGTGTAGGTCACTGTTGGACAGCAGATGCTGGATTGGAGGGTCTCGGTTTTGTCATTAAGCAGCTCCTGTGTGCCACTGACTTGGTTTATTAGTTCCTCGTGTGTCCCTGTGACACAAATGCTGCTGTGAAGGGCAGTACCCAGAGAGAGATTTTTCTTGTTGAGTCTGAACAGGGAGACTTCATGTAAAGCTGAATGTATTTCAAGGCCAAGTTGACTTTGATACGGTTTTTGGTGTAGGTGACTAAAGAGCTAAGGATCCAAGTGGCTAATTTAAGATTTTTTTTTAAATATTCTTCTGTTGTGTAAAATGGCAACCAGACCAGCTGCTGGCTGGTTGGTGTTCTGCAGGAGTGTGACTGCTGCAGGAGCCAGAGCCAGGAGTGAAGGTACACGAGTGTCTTTTCCATACATTTCCTTAAGGAACTGTACAGGCCATAGAGCAGATTGATCCATCGCTTTAAGATCAGTGTCTGCTGAGTAATACGAGGATCCCTCTGCTCAGGCATTCCCGCTAACGCTGATTCTTCCTTCTGCCATAGCAAGCATCTTTTGAACTGAATACCCTGTGCTGGTAAATACTCAGAACCCATCTCAGCAGTGCAGAAACACTTAACATCAGTGTGCTCTTGCTGTCCCAACATTAAATAACATTTTTCAGGTTTTATCTGAATACTTTTAGTGGCTGTAGGATGAATACTTCAGAAGAACTTTACCGTAGGGGCTGAATACTTCACTTGGGAGCAAAGTATAATGTCTTTTGGGGAGGAAGGCAACATTTTTTTGTCAATGCTGATGGGTTGTAGTCAGCCTGAAGTCTCTAGAGAAAGTATTAATATAAGGAGAAAGGAATTCCAGGTCACAGCCCCATGAGGATCCGATGTGTGTACATACAGTAATTTGTTCCTATCTGCAGTTTTTTCTGTTTGGACATCTTAAATCATCCCTGGGCTGTCCCCATAGAATTTTATGTTGTATCATGGCAGATGCTGCTTATATTAAACACCACATGCTCAGCACTTTGGTGTTTCTGTATCTCTTGAGGATTATATGCTCACATATTGCTTTGCTTCCCAAGTACTTATTAATATTTCAGTTTTAATTTTAAGTAACTGTACTGCTGAGTAACCCTGCTCAGGAATCTTTCTGTTCTGCCCAGAACATATGCAGAGTAGACAATACCAGGGCACATTTCCCTCTGAGAAATTCTAACCTAGGGAGTCTCTACAGCATACGTAGAAGGCAAGTTTGTGGTCTTTGATTTTGTTGAAACAGCCAAAAACGTGTGTCAGGGTATTTTTTTTGTGGTTGTTCTGGAAATTGGATGAGGGCCAGTAGCTTGTTTGATAACCGTAGTTAAAGGCTTCTGTAAAATGACAAGGTTTTTTCACTGTGTACTATATTGCTTCATATTTGAACGGGCTCTCAACTACTTCCGAGCTCTTTCTTCCCCTCTTGGAGGCTGCTGCCTTGGCCTGAATGAGGTTCCTGGAGCAGATTCCTGGCTGAGAAAAGTGGAGAGTAACGTTGAGTCACCCATTCAGGGAGTGGCTTTTGGATCTAGGGCACGGGCTGAACAGTCCACAGGGAGGAAAGTTGGATGTAATGAGTTCTGAAGAAGTCGGCTAGTGTTAAACCTTGCTTAGGGAAATCTCTAAATAAATGTCTCTCTAAATTTAAAGAATTTGGATTTTATTCTGTGATTAAGCGAGCTGCTTGGGAATGGCAGCTGGTAAAAGGCTCTGGACAGCCCCTACCCCTCTGTTATCGGACTTTTTGTTCAATTTGCTCTTGGTCCTCTTTGTCCTGGCTGACTAATCTGAAGTAGGATGATGTTTTTGTCCTCCTAATAGGAATGCCCTATGGTAGCCGGGAGAATTCCCTTCTTTACTCAGAGATTCCCAAAAAGGTACGGAAGGAGGCCTTGCTACTCTTGTCCTGGAAGCAGATGCTGGATCACTTCCAGGTAAGGCGAGATGTGGAGAGCCGGGGTTGCCAGGAACCGCTGGCTGGTGTTGCGGGGCTGGTGTGGTGGGTATGGTGCTGCTGAGCAGCAGAGACAGTAGCGTGGCTGAGTGTAAGACATGGAGAAGAGCCTTGGTAGGAAGGTCATAGCAAGAATTGCTTTGCTTTATCATATGAGATAGTCACCAGCGTGTGGTCTGCTCCAGGTTATGAGCTATTAGGAGAGCACGCCTTTCTTCTGGGATCTTCTCTGGGCTCTTGCCATGCACGTGGATGTATTTGGTGGAATACCCGTCTGTCGTCTTCCCTGCTTTGAAGCAAGTTGGGAAAGTTGAATTTAAACTCCTGCTTCTGCCCTACGGTCTCCTGCGACTGAGCCAGAAAGGAGGTGGATTTTCCCCTCCCTGATTTCAGTACCTTAATATCCTTTCTCACTAACAGTGCTGATGAAGAGGAGACTGGAGGGTGTTTGTCTTTCTCCCCTACTAAAAAGGCTCCTGGTGGAAAAGAATTTAGCTGTCTTGACCCCATTTGGAATGCTAGTCCCCTTCAGGGTAATTCAAGATCCCCGGAAGAGCTTTTGTTTGCAGTGTCTGACATGGAAACTGTTTGTGAAGGCTGTAGATAATGTCATTAAGTTAATTGGTTACATCTGATTTGCATAAGCAGAGCAAGTGCAGCTGTCCTCGGTGCCTGCTGAAGTGCCAACTGCAGAAATGAGAGTCACAATTCATCCCTCCAGTGCAGAGGGAACTTTGGGCTCTGTGGTTGGTTTAGTCCTCCTGGACCACACCTGTAGCCCGGAGTCCAGTAGTTATGGACCTGTACGGTGAGACTGCTGGATGCTTTGGGCCGGTGTGTTGTATTTTGGGCTTTCACAGACTAGCTGGTGCCAGTCTTGGAGCATTCCTGTTCTGTGAAAGTTTCTCTCCTTGCAGATTCTTTCAGATTTTCCTTTCCTTCAATACTAGGCAACCCCTCACCATGGGATGTATTCTAGAGAAGAGGAACTCTTGAGGGAACGCAAGCGACTTGGTGTCTTTGGTATAACATCATACGATTTCCACAGTGAGAGTGGCCTGTTCCTCTTCCAGGCCAGCAACAGCCTCTTTCATTGTCGAGATGGGGGCAAGAATGGTTTCATGGTGAGTCTGCTGGTGATTGTGTGAATGTCACCCAAAATGGGCTTAATGGGTTTGGCTGGGGGTGGCTGCACATCTGTTTGGTTATGCTCCTGTCCTGTCTGGGCTATGTTTGTCCTTCCACTGCTTTAGGCCTTTTGAATCTGAAGCTGGAAGCTGCTTTGGTACAGAACCGTTGGTGTTTCTCTTGCTGTAGGTGTCTCCAATGAAGCCTCTGGAGATCAAGACTCAGTGCACGGGCCCACGAATGGATCCCAAGATCTGCCCTGCCGACCCTGCCTTCTTTTCATTCATTAATAACAATGATCTGTGGGTAGCAAATATTGAGACAGGCGAGGAGAGGCGCATGACATACTGCCATAAAGGTAACTGGTGCTTCTTGCAAGCTCCAAAAGGAAATTCCTCCTGATTTGGGCTGGAATGGCTCATTTCTTCATGGCTTCTTTCTTGCAAGTACCTTCTCCTTTTGGATCAGCTTTTTCCGAGGAGATGTAAATGCAGTTTCCTTTGTTCCTCTCTAGGCTTATCCAATGTTCTTGATGACCCCAAGTCTGCTGGTGTAGCCACTTTTGTCATTCAGGAGGAGTTTGATCGGTTCACAGGCTATTGGTGGTGTCCCACAGCTTCCACAGAAGGTCAGTCAGTGTTCTGCTTATCCAGTCTTGACCCTGTCACTGCTGCTGGCCCATCTTGTGAATGACATTTGGAGCAAGGATTTCCTTTGTCCTGGGCTTGGCCTGGTTTGGGGGAGGCAACAGAAGGAATAAACACCGAGGGGTTGAGAATTGTGCTCTGAGGGGTGTTTTCAGGTGGTCAGTAGGAGCTGTGAGTGTACAGGAGATGTCAGCAAGAGCTGGAGAACGCTGGTGTAAACACACTTCCTGTCTGCCCTAGGTTCAGAGGATTTAAAAACACTGCGGATCTTATATGAGGAAGTGGATGAGTCAGAGGTGGAGATAATTCATGTTCCTTCACCTGCCTTGGAGGAGAGAAAAACAGACTCCTATCGATACCCCAGGACAGGTAGGTGCAGTACCGCAGGGCTGCTAGCGCAGCTCTTGGCTCCTGCTGGCAGCAGCGGTGGAATTTGTGCTATAAACTTTGCGTGATTAATCTGGGTGCTTACTGGGATGTGGAAGCTGGTTGTAAATGTTGAGTCTCTGAGCCCAAAATGTACTGCAAGAAAGGAATGGGCTTTAAAGTTCAGCTGAAATGAAAGGATTGCTGAGAAAAGGGAATCTATCTGGTGGTCTACCGTGGAATACATTTTGAATCCCATCTTTGCTCTCCCTCCTGAGAACGTGTGCAGCCGACTAGGCAAGGCGAAAGCAAACTTTGCCCGTCCCCAGACTGACTCTTGTGATTACAGTGGTGTTGGCTCACATACGTAATTTGATTTTTCTGTGTTCACACACGGCGTTTTCAGCGGGGCCGGGAAGCTGTAGCGTGTGTAACCATGGAGTGTTCAAGTCGGTCATCTTGCTGTTCTTTCACTCCTCCTTTACAGGCAGCAAAAACCCCAAGATTACTTTAAAACTGGCAGAATTTAAAACAGACTGCAAGGGTAAGGTAAGTGATAACGACTTGGGATGGGATATTGCACAGGAGGGTTGGCTGCTTCTGAAGCTCCTTAGAGTTAAGACAAGGATGCTAAGAAATCCTAGAGAGTGTTGGCCTTTTTCATCCTCTTGTAACACCTGGTTCTAGAATGTGTTTATCCAAGAAACAGAAGAACTTTAAAATGCTGAAAAGTGTCGTTGTGGTGGAGAGGGGAGGGACACGAGCAGTAGCGTTAGCCTGGTACAGCACCTCATCAGGAGCAGAGCAGGGGACTTGAAGCCCACTTGAATCCTGGGCTTCAGTCCCCGGCTGTAGCCTCTTTGGTGGCTGAACACCAAAATCGTTTTGCTTTGAAGCTTGTTTTTCCCTCCTTTTCCTGCTGTTTGTAGAAAAGCTTCTCCTGGCCTGGCCCTTGCTGATGCCAAGAGTTAAACTTCTCTCTTCTCCTATTCCCTTGGGCTTCCACAGAAGGAGGTGGGGAGGTCTGGTAGCAGTCTAATTTGGTACTGAGCCTTCCTCTTGCTGCAGATCGTGTGTGCTCAGGACAAGGAGCTGGTGCAACCGTTTGCTGCATTGTTTCCAACCGTGGAGTACATCGCCCGTGCCGGATGGACCCGGGATGGCAAATAGTACGTATGATTTTTCTTCCAAACTAACGCTCTCAAGAATTTCCCTAGTGAACCATTGCAGGCCCTCGATGTGCTTTGCATTTTAGTCACGACCTGGTTTTAAAGCCGTGAGTGCCAGAAATGGCACATGAGTATTTGACTTTTTCAGTGTTACAAGATCCTAAAAGTAGGAATTAATCCAGAGTGACAAGCCGCGGGGTTTAAGTCACAACCACGGCGTTAAATGACATTGATACACTAAGCGGGCAGTCTTGGGGAATTCTTTTGAGTTGAAGATGTTTAACACAAGCGCATTGTGCTTCCTGCTGAGAACGAGAACACGCTGCAAGCAGTTTTATCACTCTTCGTCGGTCCGGTTTGTGATCGATGCTAAATGTATCAGAGGAAAGTGGGCACTTTGCACAGTGCTCCCTCCACGCGGCGTGTACGGGGTGAAGATTGCTCTGAGACCGGTGTGCTCCCCTAGCTCGCTGTGCTCCAGATGCGGTCTTGTGCTGGCCAGCTTTGCCTGAAGAGCTGCAGAATTCACACCAGTCTGATTAGTTTGAAATTTTAAAGCTCTTCATTTTTTTTCCCCCCCTCTCAAAAGCTTGCTTGCCTGTTAACTAGTTTCCGTGCAGATCAAGTTAAGGTGACGTAGCTGTCTTTGAAGATTGCGTTCTGTAACTCATCGTTAATTTTCTGCTCTGCAAACTAAATTGATGCAGCTTTACGGAAGGTAATCCCACAGGGGATTCGGATGTTCTGCACCAGAGCTTTTCTAAATGTGCTGAATATATCAGTTGAGGAAATCCACGGCCGCTGAGGTGCTGGGGAGAGCCGGCTCTTCTGAAAGTCTGTCTTAACGATGGAACTTCCCTCGATGCGCTCGCAGGCCTTGGGGCGGCCGCGCTGTGCAGCGGTGGCTTGCCATCTGTCATGTTGAGAGGCCTGCAGTGCAGCACCGCTTCAAATGACTCTCCTTGGAGAGGAACAAGGCTGAGACCGAAGCGACTCCTTCGCTTGGCAGTTGTCTTAGGTCTGTGCCTTTCCCTGCTTGGTGCAGTGTGCGATGAGGAGGCTACAAATGGATCACTTAGAGGGATCACTTCAGCTCGTTAGCAGCTTGCTAGAAAACAAACCGTGCTTCCTGACAGAGGGGCTGGCCAAAAAGAGTGCTGTTCTGGAGACAGGGTTCTGGTAACAGTGCTCCCTTGGAATAGACGCTCTGGCAGATCTGTCAGACATCTTGCCTGAACGATACCCCTGTGAAATACCAGCCGTGTCTGGCAAGACGTGTTTGTTGGCAAAGCCTCCAGGAGATTAGAAAGCAGCGACGATGAGAAGAGCTTTGCATTCAGATGCCTAAATCCTTTTTGCCAGCAAAGGGAAAAGGGTTGCGTGTTCTGAGCGTTGGAAAGGGATGTCTGTTTTGTGGTACTGACGTTCATCTCCACCTTCTTTCCCCAGTGCCTGGGCTATGTTCCTAGACAGACCCCAGCAGCGGCTGCAGCTAATCCTTCTGCCTCCAGCTCTCTTCATTCCAGTCCCAGAAAATGAGGAGCAACGCGCTGAATTTGCCAAAACTGTGCCAGAAAATGTCCAGCCATTTGTGATCTATGAAGAAACCACTGATGTGTGGATAAATGTAAGAGGCTCGGGGCTGGGAGGAGAACACAGACTGCCCCTTTCTCCCCCCAGTTAACCATTTTTATGTTGGCTGCCTGTCCACTTTAGTCCATGCTCCAGCAGATTGCTTCGCTCTCCTCAGTAGTGCCAGATTTGGTGTTAATTCAGGGGGTTTGAGAAAGCCAAGAGGACTTCCATGCACTCAGCACTGGAGGAGATGAGGATCCTGCCATCCCCTTGTACTTTGAACTGTTCATTGAATTCTCGGTGAACACAGGCACTTTGACACTTTGGGCTGTAGCACTGCCATTCTTTTGGGGGTATTTTATTAAAAGATTAAACTGCTGCTTGAAGCATGAGCAACCCTAATCCCTGGAACTTGTTGACTTTTTTTGGTAGGCAACGGACATAGGGGACAGGAGATAAACCTCAGCCTTAAAAATTAAACATCTTAGTCCTGAAGTGACAAAGGGGCCTGGAGTTCAGCCCGGTTGGGATAGCAGCCACCTCGTGAGACTCACAAAGCTGAAATGTCTCGTTCAGAGGCAGGACTGGGGCTGACTTGGGCGGTAGCCACGGAAGGCCAGAGTTTCTTTGTGGCAATAGGAAAGTACAAAAAGGCTTTTTCCCACTAGCTGCTCATCTGAGAGGTTTCTCCCCCTTCTCTTGCCTTTAAAAGCCCAGTAGGTTCACACTGACTCCCTTGGCTGTATCTCCGCTGTCTCAATCCCCATCGCTCGTGACTCTTTTGCCTTGTGCGATAGGTTCATGATATCTTCTACCCTTTCATCCAACCGGAGGGAGAGGAGGAAGAACTCTGCTTTATCCGAGCCAACGAATGCAAGACAGGTTTCTGTCACCTGTACAGAGTGACGGCGGTGCTGAAGCAAGGCAGCCACAACTGGGTGCAGCCCTATGTCCATAGCGAGGGTAAGAGCCGCGCCTTGTCGGTGTCTCAGCTCCGGGAGCTCCCTCTCCCATTTGCTTCCGTTGTCTTCTGGGCAACGCAGTGATTTATTCTCGTGTTATTTCTTCTAGATGATTTCAAATGTCCTATCAAAGAGGAGATTGCCCTGACTGGTGGGGAATGGGAGGTGTTAGCGAGGCATGGATCGAAGGTAGTGGTTATTTTTATTCTCTTTTGCAGTGTTACAGCTCTGCATTGTCTGCCCGCAGCCCTGGCCTACGCCCTCGCTTACGCCAGGGACCAGCTAGAACTACTTAAGCTTCATTTTGTTTCTCTTTTTATTGCTGCCTCTGCTTTCCCCAGAAGTGCCGTAGTCCGGTGCACATTGAACTGATTGCCTTTTTAATCAGACGTCAGATTGCTCCTTAGGTAAACCCCAGGAGTGAGTCAGCCCATAAAAAAAAGGACACAAATCTGAGGTTCAAGAGCAACAAAGAACTATTTTGCAGAGAAGCTTGGGATTGCTGCCTCTGCTGAAGCGTTTTAACCCCAATGAATGCTTGTGAGTTGGAAATAGGTCCCAGTGCTTCCAGTGAACTCTTGGTCTCTAGCTGATCCCTCAGTAGAGCCTTGAGGAAGGAGGCAGCTAGAGAGTATAAAGCAATTGAGAATATGGAGAAACTGTATCTGCTATCGGTTGCAGAATAGCCAGAAATGATCTTTTTTCATTAATCTTGTAGAAACCTAGTTCCACTTTTGCTTCAGGAATTAACTCTGAGTCTGATCTTTAACGCTTCCAGGCGCTTTCTGTCAAAATAAAGACCTTGCCTGTTCATTTCCAATAAATCTGGATTTTTCACTTCTCACTTTTAAAAAGGCCTGCAGCTCCATGTGCTCGGTTTCTGCTGCTTTTCCTCAATCTGCAATTAACCTGCTGTCCCTCCCCATGTGGATTCTCACTGTACATGCTGTTGATTTTGGCCACAGTTCTTCCCTGCATGTGTTGTGGCTACAATTGTGTTAACAGCAATTATTTTGATGCATTTGCTGCTCCACAGGACTCTGCCTGGTTTTCCTGGCCAATTGTTGGATATTTTTATTTTTTTTTTTTTTTTTTTTCCTTTTGGTGTTCACAGTGGTCTTCAAACTGTGGGTTAGCCAAAAATAGCTTTTGGGAACTGGAAGGTGGAAAACAGTTCAGTTACCGGTGCAGTGTTTAAAAGCTGTAGTCTCTGTTCCTGACTAGCCAGGTGGCTTTTAGCAGTGGCTTTATCTGGACGTACGTATTAAAAACGTATTATAGAGTCATAAAATGGTTTGGGTTGGTAGATCATCTAGTTCCACCCACCTGCCATGGCAGGGACACCTCCCACTAGACCAGGTTGCTCAAGGCCCCATCCAACCTGGCCTTGAACACCTCC
>JAVSBS010015486.1:0-14508 GCA_033124195.1 Coracias cyanogaster | reverse complement strand
GGCCTTGAACACCTCCAGGGATGGAGCATCCACAGCTTCTCTGGGCAACCTGGGCCAGGGTCTCACCACCCTCAGAGTGAAGAACTTCCTCCTCATTTCCAATCTAAATCTCCCCTCTTCCAATTTCAACCCATTACCCCTTGTCCTATCGCTACAAGCCCTTGTAAAAAGTCCCTCCCCAGCTTTCTTGTAGGTCCCCTTGAGATACTGGAAGGCCACCAGAAGGTCTCCCCGGAGCCTTCTCTTCTCCAGGCTGGACAAGCCCAACTCTCCCAGCCTGTCATACAATGTGCCTTGGAGTTTGATTCTGTTAGAGCTGTTAGACTGATCCTTCCACAGACGGGATGATTATCATGACTGCTGGAAAAATACACCTGTACCCTCATGTTCAAAAAAGGGTGGACGTGGCTCTTTGTAATACGGTCTAGGGGTTAGGGAGATGTTGGACTAGATGATCCTAGAGGTGTCTTCCAACCTAAATGACTCTGATTCTATAATCCAGTCATGCTCTGGGAGACACCGTACTGAAGCACGGCCTCTTCCTCTGGGGAACAGAGCCCAATGTTTTACGCTTGTTAGTAAGCAAATGCTTTGAGTCTTATGAGAAGCAGTCACTCAGCTTTTTTTACATCATTGGGCTGTACGTAGTTCTCCGTACGTGCTGTGTATGTGTCCTCTGGCCTGTCGGATCAACAGGCGTTGTGTGCGGTCCCCACCGCCGTGAGCAGCCTGTCATGGTCTGTTTGCGTTTCAAGCTGCTGCTGCCTGGGGACAGACTGTTTGAACTGGCAGAGGAGCAGGAGTTGTCATCCTTCTGTCGCTGAGCCCTCTATTCTCCACACAGATCTGGGTCAATGAGACTACGAAGCTGGTGTATTTCCAAGGCACGAAGGATACCCCGTTGGAGCACCACCTTTACGTAGTCAGCTATGAGTCTCCTGGGGAAATCGTGCGACTCACCACTCCGGGCTTCTCCCACAGCTGTTCAATGAGCCAGGTTTGTTGTTTCTTGGATACAAGATGCTCTTGTCTCTTGACTGACAGGGATCCTAGCTAGGAATGGTAATGCATCATGACCAGTCATGGGTCCTCAGGACTTCTTTTTCTTGGTTGCTTGAGCTGTGGGAGCTCATGTCTGAGAACGGCATGGAGGAGACTAGACATGAGACATAAAAGACCGTGTTCCCCTAACTCTTCTCTCTCCTGTCTGTAGAACTTTGACATGTTCATCAGCCACTACAGCAGCGTGAGCACTCCACCTTGTGTGCACGTCTACAAGCTCAGCGGCTCCGATGACGACCCGCTCCACAAGCAGCCCAAGTTTTGGGCCAGCATGATGGAGGCAGCCAGTAAGTCCTGCAGAACGTGACAATGCTGGGTTATGTCTGGGATACCCTCCTGTTAGCAGTAGCAGAAGGTGATGGATGAGGAAGCGGCCCAAGTAACTTCACTCTAAGGGAAAATGATTTTTGTTATCTTGCAGGGGAGATATCTCCAGTGGGTAGCTCATCCAGGAAATGGTATATGGGCTTCTAAGATGTCACTGTGTCGTGCTTTGAACAAAGGCAGTGCTCCAGCGTGAGGGCTTATGTGACTGGATTTGAGACAAGAGGAAACAGCCCCAAGTTGTGCCAGGGGAGGTTTAGGAAGTTAGGAAAAATATCTTCCCTGCAAGGGCTGTGAAGGGCTGCCCAGGCTGCCCGGGGCAGTGGTGGAGTCCCCATCCCTGGAGAGGTTTCCAAGCCGTGGAAATGTGGTGCTGAGGAACATGGCAGTGCTGGGTTAACATCTGGACTCAATGAGCTTAAAGGTCTCTCCCAATTGAAACAATTCTTTGGTTGGTCTGAAGAGGGAGGGCCAAGTATCTGGGATGCAGTGGCTACTCCATCCTAAGGCTGTAGGCTTTAAAGTTTTAGATCCGTTTGAACAGAATGAGCTCGTTCAGGCAGGGTTAGGAAGCAGAGCCTGCTGCCAGCAGCTGTGCTGCCAGTGTCTGTACTTCCTTCTGCAGGTTGTCCCCCAGATTACATCCCACCTGAGATCTTTCACTTCCGCACGCAGTCGGATGTTGAGCTCTATGGAATGGTCTACAAGCCTCACGATGTCCAGCCTGGGAAGAAGCATCCCACCGTGCTCTTTGTGTATGGAGGCCCTCAGGTAATAATCCAGAAGAACTGCTGGTGTCAGGCTTGGGCCTGCTGCCCAGGGCAGAGCTCAGTCATACAGCAGGACTTACACTTTGGTTAGCAATGAGCACTGGACCTTTGTTCTGACCTCAGCTTCAAAACTCAGATGATTTTTCCAGCATTTACTCTGACCTGCCTGCCTCTGAAAGCTCAGTCAGTGCCTGATCTCCAGCTCAGGGTCCTGCACAGTGGGACAGGCAGAGGAAGGTACTGGAAGGCAGCTGCTCATCTCTGGGACTTTCTTCTCTCCCTCTTGCAGGTGCAGCTCGTGAATAACTCCTTCAAAGGAATCAAGTACTTGCGGCTAAACACGCTGGCGTCCCTGGGCTACGCTGTGGTGGTGATTGATGGACGGGGTTCGTGCCAACGAGGACTCAAATTTGAAGGGGCCCTGAAAAACCAAATGGTAACGTACCACTTCTGGGGAGGAATCTCTGCTCCTTTGCTCTTTCTAAGGCCACCGGGCTGCATGCTTCCTGCGTGACTGTTGCTCTTTTCAGTCTCGAGTTTCTAGATTTAGAAAGCCGCTAACTTGAGCTTCCTTGTTGCCTTTTAGGGTCAGGTAGAGATAGAGGACCAGGTGGAAGGTTTACATTATGTAGCTGAAAAATACGGGTTCATCGACTTGAGCCGGGTCGCCATACACGGCTGGTCATACGGAGGGTTCCTCTCCCTCATGGGTCTTATCTGTAAACCCAACGTCTTCAAGGTGAGTCTGGACGTGGCGCTGGGACACTTGACTCTCTTGACTTCCATAACTCTTGGCATCTGGATTTGCCTTTTTTGCTTGATGTTTCTGACGGACAGGTGACAATGTCCCTTGGTCCTGCCTTCCCGTAGCTCCTGGCTACAGTCCTGCCTTCTGCATCCCGGCCATCCCTGTCCGAGGCTCGCTGAGGATGGGGTCGTTCCCCAGCGACTGCCAGGAGAGGCCTTGGTGTAGCATCCAATGAGATCATTGATGTTCCTAATCCCCTTCCCAAGTCCTCAGCACAGTTTCTGGATCATTCCACAAGTCCCCATTGAAAAGGGGAAGCCTGATAGGCAGAAATACGCCCTGTTGTGACTATAAGAGGGATAGAATCTGGGTTTTATGTGGGTTTGCTCTAGAGGAATCCTGGTCTGAGTGACAGAACAGTCCAGAGCCTGTTTTCTGGGGAAAAAAAATGGGAACACTTAGAGTCTTTAGCACATGATAATTGAGGCTGTCTCCTGCCACCTCTTTCTTTGACAGATTGCGATAGCAGGTGCTCCTGTCACAGTGTGGATGGCATATGACACCGGGTATACCGAGCGGTACATGGATATCCCAGAAAACAACCAGCAAGGCTACGAGGCTGGCTCTGTGGCATTACACGTGGAAAAGCTTCCCAACGAGTGAGTACTGCGGGGCTGAGGGATCTGCTAAAAACCTGCTCCTGGGTCCTCCTTGCTGCCATTGGTTGCACCTCTGCTGAATCCCAAAAGAAGGGATGGGTTCTGATCACGTCGAGTTTTAGCTCCTGTGGCTGGTCGCCGCTTTCTGCGGCAAGCGGGAGCTTTGTACCCCCAGCCCTTGGCCAGGGAGGGGCTCAGGACCACGTCTGATGCTATTCTGCGTGTCCCTTGCTCGGTTCTGGCAGCAATTTGCTCAGACCCGGCGCAGAGCTTCCGATGGGGTTTCTCATCCTTATCTCCCATCACATCTCTAGGCCAAATCGTTTGCTGATCCTCCACGGCTTTTTGGATGAAAATGTGCACTTTTTTCACACCAACTTCCTGGTATCACAGCTAATCCGGGCTGGAAAACCTTACCAGCTGCAGGTAGGAGGAGCAATAATTAAGTGAGAAGGTCCCTTAAATGTGGAAAAAGTGTTCTGCTGTGTGTTCTGGGGGTGGGAGAAGGTGGAGGCAGCTGCTCCCGCATCTTGTTGCTGTGTAGGTGCCAGTAAACACCTCGTTTGTCTCCGGGAGGTGGCACTGTGGCTGTTTTATTGCTGCCAGATGTGCCTGTATCTAAAAGCATTTGCAAACAAGGCTCCTGCCCCCAGGCCTGGAACTTTCCTTCTCGCTGAACTGGTGCTGTCTCGCTTGGCTGGTGGCAGTGAGGGAGGGGGGCTGGTGTTCTCGGCATTCCCTGGCACCTCTTTGTCCCGATGGAGACTGGATGGAGGGAAAAGGGCTGGCACGAGGGAGGGTTTGGCGGTGATGAATGAGCTGCTCCTGGCTGACTGCCCTGTCTCTGCTTCTGCACAGATCTACCCCAACGAGAGACACAGTATTCGGTGCCCCGAGTCAGGAGAGCACTACGAAATCACGCTGCTGCACTTTCTACAAGAATACCTCTGAGAGCACAAGCCTCCGCAAACTGGACACTGACAGCTCGCCTTCCCCACCCCGTGCCCTTCGCCACCACCTCCCTCCACAGCCACCTAACCCAGAGCACAAGTGGCTGCGTGCCCACGGCCGGGCTGGGTGTCCTCCCGGGAGCGAGGGGGGAGGCCGGAGGGCACCTTCCCTTTGGACAGTGCCACCTTCTTTCACTTCCCAAGCTGGAGGTCTGCCCCTGCTCGGCTGCTCGTCCCGTTCCTCTCCTCCGGCCTGGCTGTTCATGCTTTTTTTGCTGCTACTCCCTCTATCCTGGGAATCAATGGACCGTGGTCTGTCTCCCGAGGCTGAGGTTTGTGTCCATCTCTCTCTCTCTCTCTTTCTCCTCCATCCTTTCCCCCTTTCCGCTGCGCCTCTGCAGTTCCTCTACTCTTACCTGCAAGAACTCAGTGCCTGCGTTGGAAATGGAAGAGCCGAATCAGCAAAGCTGCCTTAAGCCAGGAGCGGGAGGGAAGAGAGAACTACCTGTCGTTAAGCCCCAGGGGAGCTGATCGATGCTGCTGCTGCTGCTGCTGTGTCCTGGCCCTGCCGCGACAACGTGGAGCCCTGCAATGCGAAGAGAGCTCCAGAGAAGCACGCAACACTAGTCTTTTCTACGTCTCAGTTGAATTTTGCAGAGCAGATGGAGGAAGTGGCCGAGGTCGGTACCAGCGTCCTCTGATGCCTTTCTCTAATGGCCGCTCACAAGCAGAGTTGTGCCAACAGGTAGCACGGCAGCTGAAGCAGCTGCCTACAACCGGAGATCGCCTCTCCAGGGGTCACAGCAGCATCTGGGTTTTTGCAACACAAGATGGATGATATTTATGCAAATCCTCCCTCCCTCCGTTCTCTGTGCTGCATCCTGATCCCACCTTCTCCTTCCCCGACCCCCTGAGCTTTCAGATGTGCACTGAAATTGGCTGTGCTTCAGTTCTCTGCGGGTCAGTGACTGTTCCCCTTGCCCGTCTACTCAGCAAATGCTCTCTTCTGGTTTTTATTTACCTGGTCAACAGGAACTGCAGTTCTGGGGAGGGGGGGGATTGAGCAATCGCACCTCAGGGGAGCACATACCCCCCCTCAAGCCAAGGGTTCTGCCAGGGGCGAAAAGAAAAAAGATTTAAAAAAAAAAAACAACCCACCCAAATGAACCACGTTGACTTGCCCTGGAGTATTTTAAGTGCGTATTATGAAAAGAAAATATTTTTATGGATTCTTATTCTTTTATAATTATGAGTGTAAGATGTAGCGACTCATTAAAATATTGGAAAGAGACGCGGACTGGCGTCGGTGCCTGTTGTGGGAGCGCAGGAGAGGGCGCGGGAGGAAGCGGCAGCTGGCTCGCCGCAGCCGGAGCCGCGGCCGTGGTGAAAGCAAAGCGCTCTGTTCGCTTTCTGTGCCGAGCGACGGAGAGAATATTAAATCCCCGATGTTCCTCGGGGGGAAGCGTCAGCCGAGCAATTGAAGATGCAGGGTGGAGAGCTTGGGAATCCTGCAGCGTCTTCTCGGCGCGCCGTGACCTTGAGCGGGGCGCAGTCGGCCGGCTCGGGGCGGGCGCGGGGTGCCTCGCCCCGTGCCCCCATCGCTCCGATGACCTGGGGGGCTGCAGCTGCTCCTGTTCAAGCGCTGGCAGCTCTGATCCCACGCCAGGACATGCGAAGCGGCTCCTTGCAGGTGCTGGGCCTGCCTCCGCTCGCCCTCGCTGGAGCTTGGAGCTTTTCAAAACCCGGCCTTGCTGTTTATACAGGAGTCAGGCATTAATTAAACCGCTGTTAAACGCCCTGAGGATGCAAACCGGAGGCTTCTGTTTTAAATGCAAAGCATGGTACGGCATTTTGCTTTCTGAGCATAGGTACGCGTGTGTTTATTGCCCCTTTCTCGTCCCGGTGCCCAAATGATTGTCCCGACTATTGCGGTTGTGTTGTAGCTTCTACTGCACAGCCCCCTGAGTAACTAACGGCTGGTGCCGCTTTTGAGGTTGGAGGGGCGGAAGGGGATGCGATGGAGGAAGTTGCACATCTCTGAAGGTTCCTTGAGAGAAACCTGCAGCCAGAAAAGTTGCTCCCCTCCCTCCCTGCCGCCTCTAGAGCCGGGTGGGTGCCGGTGGATGGTAAGAAGCTTTATTTTGCAGGGTTCATTCCTTTATCAGTCTTTTTTAACTGCTTTTTCCTTCCCTGAAAGGGCAAGTGTTTCTTAAAATGTCTGCACTGCACCCTTAAAACGCTCTTGTCTAGAAGAGTTTACAAATCTGTCAGCTCCTTTGATCCTCCGAGCTTGCTTCTGAAGCTGCAGGATTATTTGACGCCAGAAATAGGGGTTGGTTTTCTTCTGCCGGGGACCGAGAGGCATTAACTTGGAAAGCACCGACCACGATCTTGAGCTTTTCAACATGTCGGGGATCGAAGTACAAATGAGGTGGGAGACCCCCACCCACCCAGAGGTGCTGGGAGCACCAAGCAGCTGGGTTGAGGGGCTCTGGGGGAGAGGAGCCGCAGCGGTAGCGTGAAGTTGAGTGAACTTCCTGAGCCAGCGGTAGCGGCCGGAGGAAGTGGCGGGTGCTGGGAAAACTGGGCGAAAAAGGCTCTTCCTCAAGAGCTGGGACAAAGCCTGAGAGCGGCTCGGGAGGCAGTTCTCCCACCAACATCACCCAACATGTGGGCCTTTATTTTTAGGCGGAGGATGTGGAGGGGGAGCAGATGTTCTCGAGGACTTATTTTTAAAACAAAAACACTGCTCGGGCTGCAGGATTAGCTCAGAAAAAAAGCCACCGCTTTGCACTGAAAGATGCTCGGATGGAAAACTTCCCGGCATCTCCCTTCCCGCAGCGTGTGGAATAAAGGTGCGACGACGGCTTCTCGCTCTTGGAAAGCCACGTCAGTGGAAACTCGGCCTTCGGTGATTAGGGGTGTCTCGGGCATTTGATCTCTGCCCTGTGCCGAGGCTCGGCCGTGCGCTGAGCAGCTTTGCAGAGCAGCACCCCCAGAATAACTGAAGTTGCTCAGAAATACCAGAGTCCATCAAAGAAGGCGCGGGGCGTGCGGCAGCGATGGCAGCAAGACAAATGGCTGCGGTGGAGCCGACGGGGAGGGCTGGGGGGGGTATCGCTGGCCAAAAGAAAGGGTGTAAAGTGATATTGGAAAATCCTCACAGAGGGATTTTGGTGAAGCACGTACACGCGGGCATCCTGCCTTCGAGCTGGGACAGATGCGAGGCTTCAGTCATCGGCTCCTCCGCCTCCCCACCTCTGTAGAAAAACCTCTTGTCTCTGGTTCCAGCTCGAGCCCCTTGCTCGGAGGCTGCTGCAGATTTCTGCTGCTGCCGATTTCCAGGGAAAACAGCTTCGTCCTGGCCCGGCGGCCACGGCTCTTGCTTCACCGGGCTCTTCTTTGCCTGAATTGTCCCCAGCGACCAGGCAAATCTTGCTCTGGAGGGATCCAGACAGGACCCTGCCTTCCCTGCTCAGCCGTTTGCTTGGGGCTCCATCCTGCTGGGTGGTGCTGAGGTCCCAAGCAAACAACTATTTTGCAAATTAATAGCGGGGAGAGGCTGGTGGGAGCGCAGTGGGGCAGGGAGGGGGGAGAGCCAGCACTGTCCCTGCCCCTCTCGCTGCCCTTTCTCTGCCTTTGCCTCCTTCTGCCGTCCAGGCTCTGCTCTCTCACAAAGCTGCTCGTTCCTCTCCTAAAAAGGACACTTAAATGCCACCCAAAGGACGGCTAAAACCTCCTAAAGCTCCTGTCAAAACAGCAGCGGGTGGCCATGCAAGAGCAAGAGCTGAAGGACCAAATGTGTCTGTTTGCATTTCTCTACCTCCCTCCTCGCCTCTAATCCAGGCTTGGGAGGACTCGTCCTGCTCCCAGCCCTTGGCCCCAGCTGGTAGATGTGGGGGTCAGTGTGGGGACCCCCCTGACCCTGCTCTTGCTGCCCCCCCAGCTGGGAGCCATGGCCGTGCTGGAGCTGCTGCTGGTCCTGCTGGGCTGTGCCGCAGCCCCAGATCCTGCCCTGGAGGAGGCCTGGGAAGGGTGGAAGAGTCTCCACGCCAAGGAGTACCCAAGGGTAGGTCCTGCTCCCCCCAAGCCTCCTGGCATGTGCTGGGGATGGCTCAGGGGGGGGTGTCTCACCCAGAGCCACCCACCCCATCCCATGTCCCCAAGGGACTTTTCTGATCCTGCTGCTCATGGCAGGAGGCCGAGTCCACCCGCAGAGAGGTCTGGGAGAAGAACCTGCGGCGCATCCAGCAGCACAACTGGGAGGAGTCACGGGGTCAGCACACCTTCCGCCTGGCCATGAACCACCACGGGGACCTGGTATCTGCCCATGCGTCCAGCACCTTCCCCAGGACCCCTTCCTGCACTCAGGGCATCGGCTGGGGACCCCTCAATGCACCCAGGGCCTGAGCTGGGGACCAGGGACCCCTCAACGCACCCAGGGCCTGAGCTGGTGACTTCCTGACGCACCCAGGGCCTGATCTGGGGACCAGGGACCCCTCGATGCACCCAGAGCTTGATCCAAGCACTGGGGACCTCTTAAAGCACTCAGGGCTTGATCCGGGGACTGGCTACCCTCAGCTTACTCTGCTGGGAGCTGCAGGTGCCCCTGGGGCTGAGTTGCTTCGCAGGGGTCAGAGAACCGTGGTGCGGCTAGCCAGGCACGTGTGGCATCACACGAGTTTTCCCTTGGTGACCTGCAGACGGATGAGGAGTTTAACCAGCTCCTGAATGGCTTCGCCCCAGCGTGGCAAGAAGAGTCAGCACCGATCTTCCGAGCATCAGCAGCTCTGGAGACCCCGGCAGCGGTGGACTGGCGGGCGAAGGGCTACGTGACACCCATCAAGAACCAGGTGGGCATAGGGTGGGGGTCCAGCCAGGGCTGTGCGATGGGTGCTGGAGTCTGGGCAGCAGAAACAAGCAGCAGCATCCTCCCCAGCACCAAAAAAAGCTGGACAACACAGAGAAGGAACTCTCACAGTTCTGGCTGCTGCAGTTTTGCAGCTGACGAGCTGGAGAGCAGCACAGGGGAGGTCTGGCAGGTTTTGGGGTGATGCTGTGACCTCCTTGCTGTCCCCATCTCCTCCAGGGGCACTGTGGGTCGTGCTGGGCGTTCAGTGCCACAGGGGCCTTGGAGGGGCTTGTCTTCAACCGGACGGGGAAGCTGGTGGTGCTGAGTGAGCAGAACCTCATCGACTGCTCCCGAAAGCTGGGCAACAACGGCTGCCGTGGTGGCTACATGACCCGTGCCTTCCAGTATGTGCATGACAACGGCGGCTTGAACTCGGAGCGCATCTACCCCTACGTGGCCACGGTAAGGGATGGCGGGTGGCCCTGGGGACAGAGTAGAGCCAGGGGGTCCCAACTTCACTCTCGTCCTCTTCTCAGGACACTTCCAGCTGCCGATACAACCCCCAGGACAACGCAGCCAGCTGCTCTGCCTTCTGGCTGGTGGCCCAGGGCAGCGAGGTGGCACTGGAGCAGGCGGTGGCAACTGTGGGCCCCGTGTCTGTGGCAGTGGACGCCAGCACCTTCCACTTCCACTTCTACAAGTCAGGTACCACTTTGCTCTTCAAGGTGGGGATGGGTAAACTGAGGCAGGGCTGCATGGGTGGGCTCCCTGTTCAGCCTCGGAGCATCCCCTAGCCTGCGGGAATATCCTCCACCGCCTTGATTCCACCCGGAGAAGAAGCCTTCAGGGCCAGCCCCCATCTCTGCTCTCCACAGGCATCTTCAGCAGCACGTTCTGCAGCCAGCGGGTGAACCATGGGATGCTGGCCGTGGGCTACGGCATGAGCCAGGAGCGTGGGCACAACATCAGCTACTGGATCTTAAAGAACAGGTAGGGGCTGAGGCTGACCCCCAGACCCCCTGCCTCTTTCACCCCCACGCGAGGCCTGTCCATGGCCCCTGCCGGGGTTGGAGCTGCGTGGCGGGAGCATCGCTGTCCCACAGGGTGCTCTGCTCACCCTCCCGGAGCAGGGCCGGTTCTCCGTGCTTGGGAACACGGATGTGCTCCTTCTCCATCTCTCCCTGCAGCTGGTCGGAGGCGTGGGGCGAGCGGGGCTACATCCGCCTGCTGAAGGGTGCCGACAACCAGTGCGGGGTGGCCAACCAGGCCAGCTTCCCCGTGCTGTGAGCCACCGCCTCCCTCCCTGCCCTGTCCTGCCTGCGGATCCACGGCTCTTCCCCGCTGCAAAGGGGATCTTGTTCGCGTGGGGCGAGAAGCAATTAAAAGTGGTGCCGCTAATTGCTCTGTGCCTGCAAATGGCGGCCGGGCAGGGTTGGGTGGCTGAGGAGAGGCTGATGCAGCCTTGGTGGGGAAGGCAAAGCTCCCTCCACGCGATTTCTTTCCGTGTGCTTTCTCCGTGCTTTCCCCCCCATCTCTTTCCCCTTCTGTGGCCCCTTTTCCTCCCATCCCAATCCCAAAGGCCACCGGCCTGGGCTGGATTTTCTGGCTGTGGCCACAGCCCTGCTCGAGCCAGCAATGCTGCCCCGGCAGACCCAGCGCTTTTAAAAATAGGGCTTTACTCCATTAAACCCGCGTGACAAGGCAGAAAATAAACCTTTCCCTCCGCCCTGCTTTTTATTTCTCCCCTGGTCCTGAATAATTTGGGATTTATGCCATGCACACACAGCCCAGCAGGCTGGAGGGGCGAGCGGGGGCCAGGCTGGGCTGAGAGGAGCTGTGGGGATGTGGGGCCTGGTTGGTGGCAGCGTGAGCTCCCCGGAGTGTCCCATGGCTGTCCCAGAATGTCCCATGGCTGTCCCAGAATGTCCCACGGCTGTCCCACAATGTCCCACGGCTGTCCCAGAATGTCCCACGGCTGCCCCATATTCCCAGTGGGAGCATCCCCAGAGCACAGTCTGGCCCTAGGGCACTGGCTGGGGACGGGACCCTGCAGTCTCCGTGTCCCTTCTCCCATATCCCAGTGTCCCTACGGTCCCTTGTCCCCATGGCTGCTTGTCCCAGCAGTCCCCAGTCCCGCCCCGCGGCCCCCAAAGGGTTAAACCTCCAGGCTCGCTGCCCACACCCAAGATGGCCGCCAGGGCGCCGGCCGAGCGGCCGCGGCCCGCCTTGACCCCTCCCGCCCGCCGTAGCCCGGGCTTCCTTTCCAAGATGGCGGCGCCCAGCGGGAGGAGCGGCCGGCGGCTGTGGGCCGCGCTGGTGCCCGCCGCCCTGCTGTGCCTGGCGGCCCGGGCCGCGGAGGAACCGAGCACGGCCGAGTTCGACGTGCGGCCCGGCGGGGAGGTTCACTCGTTCTCCCGGAGCCTGGTGAGGGGCGAGGGGGGAGAGGGTGAGGAGAGGGTACGCGCCCCTCCCTCATTGGCTGCGGGGCGCGTCGCTCCCGCCTCCCGCCGCGCGGATTGGCTGTTGGCGAGGGAAGGCGGGACGAGCGCTGGCGGATCCGGGCGGGGGGGGTCCGGGCCGGTTGCTAGGGGCTGGTTGCCAGGGGCGGGGGGACCCGGCCTCTGACGGGAGCAGGGGTGGGGGTCCCCAGGGAGAGAGGGGTCCCCAAGGGGGGTTTCCAACCGCAGGAGGCTCCCAAGGGGAAGAGGGAACCCCCAGGAGAAGAGAGTCCCCGAGGGGGGGGTCTCCAGAGGGAGGACACTCCCAGGGGAAAGGGGGTTCCCCAAGGAAAAAGGGGTCCCCAAGAGAGGGTCGCTAAAGGCAAGAGCCCCCCAGGGGAACGGGGGTCCCCTCTTGAGAGAGGGAGCCCCCGTGGAAAAGAGGTTCCCCAAGGAGAAGAGGGTCCCCAAGGGGGGTCTCCAAAGGCAGGGGGCTCCCAGGGAGAAGGGGGGACCCCAAGGAGGGAGAGACCTCCACCGAGAAGGGAGTCTTCAAGGAGAAGGGGATCCCTATGGCTGGGTTGCCAGGAGAAAGGGGACCCCAAGGAAAATGGTTCCCCCAGGGTGGGACAGTGTCTGTGACAAGGAGGTCCCCAGGGAGGGAGGCTCGCCATGGAGAATGCCTCCGCCCCAAGGAGAAGGGGATCCCCAAGGGGAGTTTCCAAAGGGAGGAGGCTCCCCAACGGGAGGGAGGGACCACCCGTCAAGGGAGTCCTGAAGAAAGAAGGTCCCCGTGGGGAGAAGGCTCACCAAGGGGAAGGGCCCCAATGGAGAAGGGGACTTTGGGTCCCTGAGCCCCCCAGAACATGAGTCCTCACCCCAGCACCCCAGGGTCCTGCTGACACCCCATGGGAGATGAGGGCCATGTGGTCCCTGGCTCTGAGCTCCACACACAGACATGGTGTGTGCTCTTCCTTGGGCAGCCCTGGGCTGAGACTGCGGGGGCTGCACCGTGCCGCAGGCCCGGTAATCCTCTCGGGTGTCCCTAGATCTCACATTGTCATCACCGAGAAGCGGCTGATGGTGAATAAAGAGAAGGTCCAGCTACTCATTGTCATCTGCTCTTCTTCCAGGGCGATTACACCTGTACCTTCACCTACTCAGCTCAGGGAGGAACGAACGAGGTGAGTTGGGCAAACCTTTGAGTTTCCCTTACGCTCAGTGTCTGTAGAGAGCGAGAAGCTGTTCAGGATGATCGTGTTTGTGATGAGCTGATTCCAGGGACCGGGAGCTCTGGGGAGGGGGGGTTGCACCATTTCCAGCACTGTCTGTTTGTTGGATTTGCTCCCTGGACGGAAGAATCCTTCATGTGTGCCAGTGACGCTCTGGTTCGTGAGAAGTGGCATTTGTGAGGATTAACAAATCTCTGGGCTGGATGTCTCTGGAGAACAGGGAGTGACGTTTTCATACCCTGGTTGGTCCCGTGTTCTTTAGGAGCCTTGAAGGTTTTTTTGCAGCTTGCGTTGCTGCTGCAGTGAGCCCTGTGCAGATACAGTTTGTACTTTCTTATCTGCAAGTCCTCTTAGAGTCAGGCCCTTTTAGCATAAAGGGAAACAAAACTTTCACTCTTTCCTGTAACTGCACTAATGAAATTGTGACGAGGAGAGGCCATGACCTTTGCGCAACATGAAGCAAAAGGGGCCATCAGTGAGCGCTGTGTAGTTATGGTGTTTTGTCATACAACAGTTGAAACTCGCGGTGCCTGCAGCTGGGAGGAGAGGTGACTGGCCTTGGGGGTGAGCGGGAAGCACGAGGCTCTTACCCACATTAACTGTGTGGACCTTTCCCCTCTGCAGCAATGGCAGATGAACATTGGAGTCAGCGAAGACAACCTGCTCTTCTCCTGCTCCATCTGGAGGTGTGTTCTCTAACCCCAGACTCTCAGAGGCTAAAGCAGCAATGAGACAGGTGGGATCTGGGCCAGGGATGCTGCCTCCTGCCTCGTTTGCCGCTCTGCAGGGTGCCTCCGGAGGCCTTTCCTCTCCTGAGAGATGCTGAGCCTCTGGGGGGGCTCTTTCCGTGGTTGATAAATGCTGTGTTCCCCCTTCAACCCCCTCCATGAGAGCCAGAGGTGCCTGCGGAGGGAGGGAGCTGTGAATCCCCAGCTCATCTGCACCTCCACCCTCTCTGCCGATGTCAAACACTCTGCTTTCTTGTTTCAGGCCCCAAGGGAAGTCTTATCTCTTCTTTACCCAGTTTAAAGCTGAAGTGAAAGGAGCCAAGATAGAGCACGCCATGGCTTATGTAAGTCCCAGCTGATCGCTTGGAAGCAGGCGTGTGGGAGGCTGCTCTAAAACATGAATTAGACATGGAAAACATTTATTAGACATCTGTGCCATCAAATGTACTCCATCACGTCCCTAATTAGAGAGCGGTGGCAGTCAGGAGAGCGGTGGCAGGTAGGCTCTCCTGCACCGTTCCGTGTCTGCTGCCTCAACGCCGCGGCTTTGCTGCTGGCTCTGCAAAGGCTGGCTGACTCCAAAGACGCCGTCCTGCCAGGCTGCGCTGCGTGGGGCGAGTCTTGGTTTGCCTCAACGAGTTACACGTGATAAAGTAAAACCTCTGCTGGTGCTTTTGTCTGGTTCATTCTTCCATTTCTCAGTCTTCAGCAGTGAGGCGTTCAGTCACCTGAAGGACACCGGTTC
>JAVSBS010015485.1:5672-19747 GCA_033124195.1 Coracias cyanogaster | reverse complement strand
TTTAGAGGTCCCTCCAACCCAAACCATTCTACAGTTCTATGATTTTGCAAAACAGAAAGCATGAACACCTTGACAGATGACAGTCTGAGTAGCTCTTGGGGAAAGTCGCCGCCTTTTAAAATTTTCAGCTCTCCCCACCAAAAAAACCCACAAAGATCCAACAGAACTCCACAGGCACAGAGAGCAGTAGCAGGAGAGGCACAGCGTATCACCATACCTGCAGTGGACCACAACCGGTCCCGCATCAGAAATGCTCTCCTGCTTATGGTGCACCTCCTCTAGGAAGTCTAGTACACCACCAGGGTCACTTGGGACTCCATGATCAGGCCAAGTTCTGAAGTGATATTGCCAGACTGTTCTCTCTGTGTTCCCCTGGAAGAAAGATGCCAACATGTAAAACTTAAATTCTTCGGCTCAAAATCCAGCTAAAAGCATTTCTGTGGCAAAGCTGAGTCACATCAGAAGGTGGGATATCCAACCTGCTGCTCGGTACCCACCACACCACAACTCTCAACAGGCATAACAAGCCAGAGTTCCTCCTGGCCTGACAAGCAATCACACCACCTCCCTCCTCAGCTCCCTCCTTCTCATGCAGTTGCTTTCAACAGCATTTCCATCCTCGCCTTCAGAAGTCACGGCAAAAGTTTGTCTGAGGGTGACCAACAGTGAGGGACCTTCATCCATCATACTCACCGCTCATACCTAGTAGTACTTACCTTACGCATTTCTTCCCACTCAGTTCCATCCCAGGGACAGATCAATCTACTGCATCCTGCTCATTTCCCTCTTACACTAGTAGTTTTGCACCCTGATCCCAATTTTTCCTTAACAAGGAAGCGCTATTTCCACACTAGTTCACCGTTTCCTTCCTCATCTTTTGCATTCCTTCCCTTCAGTGTTCTTTCTACACACTGGACCCACACACAACCATTTTCTTCCAGTGCAACCACCTCCCCGAAAGGGAGGAAATGCCAAGCCAGACTGAAGTGTGATTACTTAAAAGCACCGTGCCTCTTTCCAGCTCTCCTCAAAGCTCTGCAGCCATGCATCTTCTGCCAAGAAGTGCTCAGGTGTAAGAATCATCAATTATCCCAAGGACAAAGAGGAAGATCTACGGAACTAAACCTGGAGCTTCAAAGAAAGAGACAGGGCTCAATTTATTAATCTCTTAGTGCTTTTATTGATTCCAAAGAAACACTCTATTTCTGGCTTGGGGTTTGGTTTTCTTTGTGATCTGCAAGCTACATTTTTCTGGGCTTGTTTGGTTTTCTTTTTGTGCGTGCGATCCGCAACTTCAATCAAACAGCCGGAGTTACCACCATACTTACTTGCCCAACTTTAGAAAGCTTAAGTTCTCTTAGCGTGTAATCGTGCGCTGCGCTCTCCTTAACATTCCTAACACGCATCACACCGTACTCCTTCAGGGAATATTCGTCAGGCCAGTACTTGACGCACTTACTCTGCAAGATTTTAAATTAAAAAAAAAAAAAAGTAATCAGGAAGAAGAAAGGCTGGTTCGTAAACTGGGTAACACACATTTCTGAAGCTTTCGTTTCTGAATACACGGAGGACAAGTACTAGCGCCAGCTGGACAGTGAGATGACAAGGTAAGGAGAATCTGAGGGGGAAGTTTCTCTTCCCGATAACAAACACCGGATGATTTCAGACAAACGGGTACAGGCAATCTCTCCTTTTAGCAGCTTTTGTGATCATCTTACTACCTGCTTTGCCTCGATAGTTTCAAAACCGAGATTAAAACCCTGTGATTTGGATCTCCACCCATCTACAGGTTTAAAAATATTGAGAATTTCCAGCAGAATGTTGTAGATTTATGGGCTATTCTACAGTCAAAATGCAACAGGCTGAGAAATAAATGCGAGTCAAAGGTATAAGCCATTTTTAGCAGAAATGAAACTTGGATGCTCGCGCTTTCATTCCTCTGAGCAGAAAGGGCTAACACAGCTCTCCAATTCAGTCACCAAAGCAACAAAGAACTGCTCCCCGTGGCAGGGGACCGAAGCCTCGAGTCTGCAGCTTTTGAAATTCAGAGCTTTCGGTGCGCTGCTTGCCTCTCTTCGTTGGCCAGGGACACATTCCACGCGCTGAAGAACGGGTTCACCTATTACTACTTTGCTTTGGCTCCTGGGACAGCGCAGGAAGGAGCAAGTCCTGCCAGCCTGGGAACGTAAGTCCATGGAGTACTGGATGAGAAACTAGAGCACGTGTAGATGCACCTACCAGCGACAGCGAGCGCAGACCAAACACCGAGCGCTACGGAGGAACAGCCCGTATTTGCAGCTCCTACTGCGGATTTACGAGAAGACATGGCAACAAGCAAGCTCCTGCTGTCAACACGAGATGATTGAACACATGCTTTCCATCCTACTTCGGCAACGTGATCCCTTGCTGTTACTCTTGCCCTTCTTTCCCTGCCATCTCCAGAAGGGTACACGCCAAAGAAAAGATGTTGATCTTAGCGTATGCCAGCGTAACTTGCAGTTTCAACCCCAGCTCTGAAGGCAAGAGCAGTTGGTAGAGCAAGTCTGAACACTCACACACAAAGTTAAAATAAGATTTAGCACGGCAGAGGAGGTGCAGGTATTATCGGCTCAATGGACAGCCTCCAAAAACCACTCTTTTAATTTGCAAGTATTCACTGCTCCTACAGTGTGTTCTAAAGCATATTCAAAACTCTGTGCAGATCTGAGATGTTTCCTAGTTCCTCAGTTCCGCAGGGAATGCGCTCTTGAACTCATCTCCGATGCAGAGGTTTCTCTCCTTTCTGCAGATCTGAAAGCATCTTGGCCAGAGATTAAAAAAGCTTTTCTATCAGGACTGTTATTTGCAATCCTCGAAGAAGTGAAATAGGCTTCCAAAAAACAAAAAAAGAAAGAAAGAAGAAAAAAGTGAACAAAGAAAATCAATGCACACGGCACTGATTAAGTAATTGGACGTCAAGCAATTGGATGTCAAGTAATCAGGCATTAAAATGTTTTATACAGCCTGAGCACAGAAAACAGGTGTAGCAAAATTTGGAAGGAATCATGGAGAAGCTGCAGAGGAGCACTGGCCATTCGGTAGGTTATCAAAAATAGAAATAAGAAGTATTCCAGTCAGCTCTTCCAATAATTTCTCTTCTTCCAAGAGAAAGATCTAAGAGGAAGGTCACCGGACAGGGGTGGCTTCTCCCTCCTCCAGTGTGTTCTCAAGAAGGAAACACAAATCACGGCCCTTCATAAAGGTGACGAATGAGCAGAAGTTAACAAGGCCTACAAAACCCCACAAAACAGTCTAATGGTTTCTACAGACACCACCAACGGCAGCTTTGATACCCAGATTAGGAAGAGAAGCCCCTAAAATCTACCGCTATTTGTCTTCAGGACGCATACACAAAGCCTCTTGCTCTCGTGGCAGTGGGAAGGAACCCCCGCGATCATCGGTCACCCACAGAAAATCATCAGCAATTCCATTTCTTTCACAAGTGACGCTCACTGAGCAACACGGCAGCTTCCCATTCGGAAACAGAGCATCGGATTGACGAAAAAGGCGGATAATGGAATGGCAGAAAAGCAGAGAAAATTTAAAAATAAATAAATAACAGAAACCATTTACCAAACTGAAAAAAAAATGATCAGAAGCAACACATTCCAAAGATACAACTACACGATACCCAGGAAGCGCTACGTGACCGTTGCCAGAACATCAGTATTCAACTATTTCCTATTCTTTCCTGTCATTAGAACCCAGGAACAAAGTAATAGCCCCAGATTTGCTGGAAGACAGGAAAGACGACAAGATCTCTGTACTTAAGAGGTAAAATGGAGGTTCTTGGAATACGCCGTTGCAGGCAAATTTCCTCTTTCTGAGCACTAAATGCTGCCAGAGCAGTTCTCAGGGGGCTGCTGATTGCCAAGGCTGAACAGGCAGCGACGTTCACGCACAACAGGGAGATCAGAGGCAAAGGACCTGACTTTAGCAATAAAAATGTGAAATCACCCCTGGCTGGGAGGTTCCTGCCCGGGTACAGCTCCAGCTGTAATCACCGGCTCGGCGTGTAATAAGAATGTTATCGAATTCAAGCACAGAAAGTAAAGTCAGAAGAGAGAACAGCATTCTAGTAGTCCAGGAAACAGGGCTTGAATAAAATGAATCTAGGGCAAGGACTTTCACATGATGTTGTAGTTTTTAGGAAAGAAGCAACACCATCTCTGTTCATAGTCCCGCAATTCTGCTTTTCTAGTGAAGTCTGCAAGGCTTGGTAAGCTGAAATAAATGGCAATACTTTGGTTACAAGAACCAGGAGTTTACCCCTTCAATGCCTGCTTGGCTACATCTCGCATTCCAGCAATTAATTTAAAAATACACAGATGCACATTCAGTAGCTAAAATTTAGTCAGTCAGCCTTTAAAAAAAGGGAGGCCTGATGCCAGGATAAGAGTGTACCCTCAGCTCCCACAGACACCAGTAACAACCCGACACTCAGCACCTTCCAGGCCTCCAAAGTCACGGTGGCACACCAGACACCAGCCGATAAATCTACACAACCACGTCGCCTTAGTCCTTACTTGCATTCAAATGTCACGACCTTTCCCGAGGCCAGTTTGAATCTGTTTTTACCTTTCCTCTTTCTACTTCTTTTGTTGTCATAACAATAACTCGAGAATTCTCCTGGAACACCATCCTCCAGAAGTCGTTCACTGTATTCTGTAGGCAGCCTTGAGTAGCAATGTAGCTTTTTTTTGGCTTTGAGTTGTTGCACTTGGTTTCAAACTCAGGCTAGAGAAAAAAAAAAAAAGAATTGAAGAAAGAGACAAATGGTTACCGGACTAACTGGGATTTAGGTAAGTATGTTGAAAAGGAGACATGGGCAGTGCCAACGAGGCTCCTGGAGGGAGGAGTGTACTTACCATAATAATATTAGCATTGATATAGTCGGAGACAGGTTCATTTGGATCACCATCGTGTAGAACAACTCGGGTGTGATCAACTGGAAGAACACAGAGGAATGTTAAGCCCTTGCATCCTACAGTTGTGAACACACAGCTATTTTTCCATATCCCACAGACAGGTCCCTTTCTCACTGCTATCAGAATCTATTCTCAAACTCAGTCAATTAGTGGCTGGAATATTTAACCTTTCCTGTTTTACCATTTCTTAAAACCAGTGGCTGATTCCTAACAAGCTAGATCAAAATAAGTGTTCGTGGCCCTGAGTAACTCATGAGTACACGGACAGTCGAGCACTAAATCAAGGCTGGATTTGCGCCACGCAGTTGTACCACTAATTAATCCTCTTAAAATTTAAGCATTCCAGTTTGCTGATGAACAGTTTAGGGATGTGACGAAGCTGAACATAAAAACAATAGTTGGGAATTGAAACATCGGTATCTACAAAGGGCAAATGTTTAAAAAATAATTGGAAATTGCGTAGGCTAACGCAACATAACAAGGGGAATTATCACTAAAGAGAAGAAAAAGCAAAATGGTGCTTAATTAACCCTGTATTTATGAGTTAAGAAGAAGCACAGAAAAGTAGTAGGCTTATGTTATAACGAAAGAAATCAATACTTACAGGGTAAAATGTTTTTGTATCTATTTTTGTTTTTGTTCTCTTGACGCTGACCTTCTTTACGACTATAGAGAAGTTTGCACTCCTGCTGCTGTAAAGTCTAAATGAAAACAGCACAAATACCTGGTTTTACTAAAAGCAGTACGGACTGTTTCACCACCAATAGTGATTCTTTCTCCAAAAACGATGATACTTGATTATAACACCAGAGAGGCAGAGGGAGAGAGGGAGGAACTGAATTTCTCCACCCAGACTTAGCACAGCCTTGCTTCCAAGGTATGTCAGAACATCGGAGGGTGACTAACAAGGCAAGTACTTTTCCACCTAATAATTATAAACACCTATGAACTCAAAGCTTCTTTAAACCAAGCTACAACCAGCAAGTCCTCATGACACTCTTCTAAGCAAGCAGGCACAAATCACTTGCTTAAAGCTTTTCGCTGAAAAACTGCGCAAGGAAACACGACAGGTTGGAAAGGACCACCCCGAAATTGGGTCTGTGGAACTCTGGCCATCTCAAGAGACACACTAAATAAACAACACAAGCAACATTCTACAGAGCAGGTCCAAATAAGTGTATTTATCTCTAGGTCTTTCTCACCAAGCATACTCATTTGGACTACTACTACCATTAATTCTTTTTTTTTGCTGAATTGGGCTGGGAGTTAAGGCCAGTTCAGTGGAAACTTTTTAAGGACCAACGCAGGTTAGTAACTAAGGCATTCAAAATACTGCCAGCCTTTCTTTACCCGAGCTGTACTGGATTCCTTACCAGCTTTATCCTCTCCTTCAGCTACAGCGAGCCAGGAGTAACACCGCTGGAAAGCCCTAAAACAAGCCCCTGAGATTACAAAGGCTGTTAGAGCAACACCACGAGAGCAGATCCTTGCAAGCTGCAGCCAGACCAACCCTAGACAGCCAAAGAAGGGCAAGGAGCACACAGAAAACCCAAAGCACATCAACACAAGCAGCTGCACTTCAATATCAAGTGCAGTGAAAAGTCCTTCGGCAGTTAGAAGTACATTATTAGGAAGATATTCTTGTCCGTTCCCCCAAATCAAAAGTTCACACGGGAATGCTCTGGTATTTTCAAAGGTATGGGTGAGACGGGTGAAATGCCAATGTAGAACTCACCAGCACAGCCACGATCTGGTTTTGAAGCGCTCTAATTATTCCCTCCTACCAACACACGGCTATGCCACTAAACCAGCACAAGCTTCTGCACAGATTGTCTTCTATTACTGTGCTGGAGGAGGAAGAAGCTTTAGGTAACTACCAACAGGGTTGTTCATCAATCATCCCAGCACAGAAACAATAAATCTGCAGGGGGATTTCTGCTGCTGGCAAGGAGCTGACTTCTCTGTGCCTGGTTCACAATTAACATGGCAGGGACAACAGCAAGTCCATCCTCCACAGCCACGCTGCTGAGTAGCAAATCTCCCTACTTGCAATGAAGATGAAGAGACCAGAATCTCATTGTCTTTGTTCCAAGTCTGAATCCCAACAGCAGTCCCGGCTGGACTAAAAGGAATGCTCGGGCTTTGGAAGCTGCTGCCCTTGTTATTACCACCCGTAGCACTCTCGCAGAGATTGCTTTTACTTTAAAGCTTGGCCATGTCAGGTCCATTTGCTCACTTCTATTTCAGTCCCTTGTTGTTAGTGCCTCACTTAGTGACCTTGGACAATTAGGCTCATCCTGAAGATGGGGAAACCAAAGCACAAAAGCTGCGAGGTTTCACGCTTAGGAAGCAAAGATGAAAACACATCCCCATCAAGCCCTGCTCGCCCCGGGTGCAGCAGCACTTTGCACTAAGCTCACCTCTTCCCACCCTGCAAGAGCTTTCAAGTGCCATTAGCACAGAGCTCCTTTATGTAACATTAACACATTGAGGTTTCAGACAAGTGAAATGCCAAGGAAAAGAACCGAAAGCTCAACTTTGCTGGCGGGTTGAAAAAATGGCAACAATTAAGTGCGTGGAAACCATAGCTCCAGACATCTTCCCTTCATACAGTTAATTATTATTGCTTCGAGCATCCCTGAGGGGAGATGCATGAGCAGCAGCGACTTCTAACAAGCCCATTAAGAGATGTACACAACGCAACGATAAATCTGAAACCTAGTCCTCAATTCCACTACAACATCCAAGCATTAAACCCACCAAAGAGCCATTTTTCAGAAGCAAAAAAACATTACAAGGACCGTCAACGTTTCTGCCTGGTGGTTCACAGGACAAGAGGTACACTCTTAAATATGCCTGAAGACAAGTAATTTATAGCTACCATCTGGACTGCCAACTCATAAACAGCCCAGGCTGAGATCCATCGACTACCTGGAGCTTGCCCCCCTGCAACCAAGGCTGGCAGCTACAGCTCACCTGAGGTGAAGGAAAAAATATGACACAAACTGCCATGAGGCTGCTTCATTTCCGAAAACATAGGGAAGAAAAAAAAATTATTAATTAAAGAAACAAAACTAGTGCTGACCTCACTAACAGCAATGAAGGGGAAAGAGATGTGGAATATCTCATGGGTGAAATCTTTCATTTCTTACATTTTCTTTTTCCGCAGGACCTCTGCCTTGCTAGCAAATACTTTTCCTCAGGAAAGTCACGGGGCAGGAAAACACTTTCCTTCTAAGGACCAACTAATAAATCCATTAAAAGACTGATTCATTTAACACAGACCAGAGGTCAGAAAAGAAGTCAAGTGTCAAGCAGTAGTTCAGTCCTGTTCTGACAAATCAACAACCCATTTCTAAATGCTCTGCACAAGAATGCAGAAAAAATTTCTAATAAGAAACAAACCCCCCCCCCATTAATTCACATGGCTTCACACCAGTGACAAGAAGGGAAGCCACCAGGGCACGCTTTTTCCTTTTTATTCCCTCTGAGTAAGAGTAAGGTGTGCTTAGAGTCTCCACGGAAGCCAACAGGTGCCCTTTGCTCGGCTAACTTGCAAATGCACGCAGTGACCGCAGGCACAATCTACACGTCTACTTCGCACCACTAATTAGTCTTTGGGAAGAGAGGTTGATTCCCATGCGCAAGTTTCAGCCATCTGAGCAGGCGTGGGGGATCCTCTGCTGATCCTCCTGGCCCTTCAGGCCCCAGAGCAAAGTTCACAGGTTGAACTCTGCAACTCAAAGGTTGAGGTTCACAAACAGTAGGTGAGAACTGCTCCTCAGGGATCCACCACCCTACTCTTGGGTAACAGAGTCCCAAGTCCTCAGCACTGGCCAGCGTAGCCTCTGCTGGCTTGCTCCCTGCTCCGGGTGGGATTCTGACCACCCAGCAGTCCTGGGTCAAGGACTGTCCCACCGCACCGGGCACTGGAGAAGAGACAGGAGAAAGCTTAATCCTCATGTGAGGATCTCCCCACTGCCATGACCTTACCTTCTTATATTCCATCCACACTCATAGTGAAACATTCTTTTCACAAAGTCTTGCTTTTCATGGATTTATTTTTCTCCTCCCAGCAATAATCTCAGGGCAGACAGGACAGTACATTCAGCTAATGAATACATCTGATTTTAAAAAAGTTTCTTCAAGAATGGTTGCCTTGAAAATGCATCACTATTCAAGAAGTTTCTCAGAATAGTCTCACACAGCCAAAACCAGCCTCTCTGTCAAAGATCAGGACTTTCCAGTTTCCTGTTGCCATCTGCTGGTGGAGTTCCAGGCTCCACTGCGGTTTTCTAAGGTACGAGTGGTATAAACCAGTCCATTGTATTTAAGACACTTCTGAAGTTTTGGGCTGTGACCATCACATGTGTGCAGCTGTTAAGAGACTCCCAGAGAAGGGTCAGGGCTCAGGCCACACTCAAGTAGTTTGGAGTGTGTTAGTTAATGCTCTGACTTCATTTGCTCTACCCGAGGAATTAACAGCTTCGCCTGCATTGTCTTTCAAACAGAAGAAGATCCCTGAAATGACTAGGGCTTCGAAGAAGGGGAGAGCTGGGCCAGCACAGCTATGTTACACATGCCAGAGGTGTGTGGATACGATGGAAATGGAATTTCTGGGAGGGAAATGGAATTTTTGCCTGCAGGCAGAAATAAAACACCCAAACAAAACAAAAGTACATCTCCAGGAGTCCAAGGACTGCATACAATCAATGCAGCTTCATCTTAGACCTATAGATCTCCAAACAACGGCTATCAAAAAGCCACAAGCTCAAGGGCAAGAGCATATATTAACTGAGAAATCCCACTGGAGTTTCCTTAAAGCAACGGTACCCAACTTCCCAAACGCTGCAGAGTGCAAACCAAAACATCCTCTGCACCGAGACACGCAACAGAACCCACGCTGCAACTCCCTTCCTATGCACACCTGACACACTACTGGCCTGGTACTCGGGACACCAAGAGCAACGTACGCTAGGAATTAGTCCCCTGCCTCCAGAAACGTTAATCCAGCCTACGTGAAGAAAACCCATCCTGTCCCCATCGCTCAGGAGTGAAACTGAGGGTTCTGTGCTGGCGGGCCAGATACAGTTGTACACAAGGGTCCCTCACGCTGGGGAAGATGCCGTGCTAGGCAGTGAATGAACAGCGCTGAAGAACATAACGAGCCCTCAGAAGCAGGAAAAAAGGTAAATATTTCCATAATTTTCCTAGCAGACACAAGAGGGGAACTGGTAAACTTTTAACACATGCTGAAGCTAACACAGAGATGGGAGCAAGAAGAGGGATCTGAAGCGAGGGAGGGGAAGAAGAGAAATGTCAGGAAGGCAGCAACAAACCTAATGTAGTAGTGTAGAGACTGAATACCAGAACACTTGAAATGTAAGGAAGTACCTCAAATTCTTCCCAGAAGCCCTGCTTGACTTTATCTGTAGTCTCTGCTAGCTTGCTTAGCTCTCTCACTCTGCTTTCAATCTCTGCAGCATTAATACGAGTAGTATTCAGAGGCTGAGGAAGATAAAAACATTAAACAAAGGTATAACAAATGACAAGCGTGAGAAGACAGTTAAAGCACAAATCCCCTGCATTAAGTGTATTTTATACAGGCAAGTCTAGGATCAAGGCATCTATCTGGACTTCAAAACTTTGCACTTCATACAACAAAGGGCGGTGAGGGTAGAGAGGAAGCGAGCAGGGAACAATTGCTTTTAGATAAGTGTCTCATCTTTCACAGGCATATAAAAAAAAATGTCCCAGTTTAAACGACTGACTTCATCCTCCGGCTCCACAAAGTTTAATTCTTCGTTTTCACATTAGGAAAGAACAAAACACCCGTGATGTCTCACAGGAAACATGGAAAAGCCTGCACTTGAACAACTGCTGAAGGTAACAAAGCTTAGTGGGGTCTTTCTCCATTCACTCACCTGCTTGAGTTGCAATACTGTGCCCAAAGTTTCTACCATAGGGTTCTTCTTGTAATGCTCCACTAGATCTGTCAGAGAGTCAAATTTCTCCCCTCCACCAACATCGTATTTTAGATCCTTGAAAGACAGATGCTCATCAAAGTAAGTGCACTTCATACCACAACGTCTACGCTAATATCCCCTTTAGGCTGTGCAACATATGAGAAATTATCTTTAAAACCACGTATAGAAGAACCTAGTAAAATCCTTCTGCTAAGGGATGGTAGAACCTAAATAAATACGCACACAACGGAGGACATTACCCTTTTTGTCATCTAATTGAAAATCATTTTCCAGGAGAAAGCTGAATCCTTCTGAACTGAGGTTCATGGTTAGAATCCAGGAGGCAGCTTTGGAAATCAACTCAAATTCCTACACGAGTATCATTGGGTCCTGAAGGGCTGCTACTGAATGGCACCATCCCTATTTTAAGGGAGCACTGCTGAGTTATTTCCCTCAATGTCATGAAGGCTACTAGTAGTTAACTGCAAATCAACAAGGTTTTCTTGAAAAAAAAAAAGTAAATATTCTGGTAGGTTAGCTTTTAGAGTCTTGGTAGGCCATTTCTACCTCCAAATTATTTCTGTTACTGCGTTTTAGCTGCTTTTAAATGAAATTTCGACAATTGTTGCACTCTCTTTTACGATAACAGAAGAAAATGACAAAATCCATGACTTTTATTTTTTTTTAAATAGAAACCCACGGGCATAAATGAAAAGACTAAAATTTAATAATACTTCTGTGAAGAACTAACCTAGCTTAAAATCCAAGCTTTAGATTTTAAAGTGTTCCTTGGATTCAAGGCCCAACATTTCCACAGAACGTTGACCATCTCTCAGGTGCAACTTTCTAAACCTGCAGTCAGATAGAACTATTTGTCTGATTACTCCTGTTCTTATACAATTCATCCAGGAAACTGCAGCTCGCCTCAGAAGATTCATGAACATGAAAGGCTCCGTCAGCAGAAGATTTGAGACAGACTTCTGCCGCGATCAAAAGTAAACCTATTAGAAGGGACTTGACAGCACAGTGTAACGTGATGTGATTCAGCCAGGCAAGCGGTCAAAAAAGAACAACCCGCCACACTAAGAGAATTGGGATGGTAGCGAACTGGTGAGCTGGCTCAGACAGACGAGGCGCAGCGCACACGGAGAAAGGGGGACGAATGCAGCTCTGCAGGGAAGCGCAAGATGACCCTCCTGTTACGATAAACCCACCGCCCACGGAAGTAGCTCGTGCTTCATCGTACCTGACAGTGAATCATGACATGTGTCACTTTAGATTTCCCATCGTTACTCTCTCCTTTATCATCTCCTGTCCGGACAGAAAGAACAAAGTCCCCAGGGTGGCTCTGACTCTCACGCACAAGAAAGCTTCCGTGTTTTCCTTTTTCTGTTAAGAGTTTTTCGGCTTCTCTTCCAGAGAGATGCCCGTGAAACCACCTTTAAATAAAGCAAGATATAAACAGGTACCCGAGGTGTCATTCCAGCCACTTGTTCTAAATATTTATAATAAAAGTAAAATGCTTATACTAAATCATCCACTGAGCAAATGTCCCGGTCTACAGAAAGCCTCACAGTTTATAAAAAGAAGAAATAAAATAAGTCTTGGAAGCGTATGGGTAGATACACAGATTACAGAAAGGCTTCAGAGCAGGAACTTCCACAGGAACTGACATTTGCGTTTAACACAAGCTTCCATTTGGATCTTTTACAACAACCCAAATGGATTCCCTGTGCCCAGTAAGCACGCGCTTACACCGCAATCTCTTCTTCTTTAGTCTTCTCTCATCTCCTTCATGAGGATGCACTTTCCTGATAAACTGGGGGAACTCAGCATCTCTGAGACCTTCCCCATCCATCACATTAGGAACGGGACAGGATAATCACATCAACCTCATTTCTTCCAGAAATACGGCCAAAAAGGCAATAATCCTCCTCGCTACTATTAAATACAAGCTGTTCTGAGGAGTGAGAGAACCTGTTTTAATATTTTCCCCTTGGTTTTTTTTGCTTTTGGGAATAAACTGCTATCTACTGGCCACAGAGGTTTAGTTCTGACAGATATTTCAGTGTATGTCAAATCTGATGTCTCAAGTTCTCCTTATTAGCCATGCTCCTCAAAACAGGAGTTTAAGCAACTTGAGGATTTGCTGGTCATTCATTTTCTTACGCTTATGCTCACTGCAGAAAAAATCATATAAAGTTATCCCCAGAAATATACCTGGGAATTCCTTGCAGTACTAACAGCTTCAGGAAGCTTTGAGAGAACGTCTGTAAGAAAACATTTTCCCAGGAAAATAAAGGGAAGCACGCCCTATTTTTTAGTATTGTATCACAGGAGGAAGAATGCTGAAGAAAACAGGTTCTGAGGCTCAGATTGTTTCACCTTCAGTTGTGTTTATTAGTAACCTCACTGAGCTCAGTGGGACCACTTCAGTTCAAGATAGTGGCCACCCTTTCATCAAAGGGAATCATTTTTGCTTCATCATTTCAGGAAGCTGCCTGCAGTGTTAACAGGGATAAACACACACGTTTATTAGGAACTGTGTGGACACTGAGGTTTCACCCCCATTCCTCTGACCTTTCAGATGTAGGATCAGCACAGTTGAGCGGATATTTCAACTCTATCACATCTCCATTCTTTTCCTTGAGCTGTCCATGATGTTCCATATAATACTGGACTAACTCAGCCAACGTAGCAAACTTCTCTCCTCCGTAGAGGTCATAGTAGTCTCCTGTGTTCTGGATCTTGATGTGGGTGACGGCTCCAGTTCGCCTAATATTTGAAACGAAGGAAAAAAGCCCACACAAGTCAGCTGATCTCCAATCAATCACTTTTATATTTAGTGTGCTGTTGCCCGAGTTAGAGAAATCCATACGTACATCTGCATCACTTTCCAACTGAAATACTGCAGAATAGCTAAGCTAGCGCGCCTCTCAAGCGTGCTTCAGGCACGTTTCCGTGGCTCGCAAGAAAAAGAAGTGGCTGTCCAACGGTCAGGGAGAACAGGGGGAAAAACCCAACCCTTAATTCCATAACAAAGAGATCCTTGAAGCCAGCGTAAGCTCTGCAGCCTCACAATCTCTGACCGAAACCCTCAGACCCCCAAGAACTGCACAGGCGAGCACAGGGAGCGGAGGGG
>JAVSBS010015483.1:79980-90991 GCA_033124195.1 Coracias cyanogaster | reverse complement strand
TCTATGGAGATATTATGATATCAAAGGACGCCACGCCCACCCACTCACTCCCCCTTAGTCAACCTGGTGTGGTGTGGTGCATGCATGTGTGTATATGTCGGGTTCTACCCTTTCCCGGCGTGTGGCAATAGTGGGTTGACAACACTCGGCCGGTGGACTTGGGCGGTTCTGATGATGATGGCGAGTTACCAGCTTTTTGGCGCGATCGGAATCTCTCTCCGACAGAGATGATGATGAAGGCTTTTTGCCACAATTTTTTCGGCAGTGGCACGCAGCTCATGACTCAGTGGTGGCATGCGGCTTCTTCAATGCAGCGCTAGTTTGGAATGGCGTGGCTTCTTCTATACAGTGCTCCCAGCTCACGGCGGCAGGTTTCTTTGGCGCAGCAGCCCTGGCTTGGGCGGCACCAGCAACGGCTTCTTGCTGTAATTTCTTTTGGTTTAGGCACAACTTTCTCAGCTTGGAGCGGTGCCGGTGACCTGGGGCAGGCAGCAGCTTGGCTTGGTGCCACTCCTGCGGCGGTGGCTGGTTTGCCATAGTTTCTTTAAGTGGCATTCCCGGCAGCGGGGTGTCGGGTTTCTTTAAGCGGCAGGGAACAGCTTCTTAGAGTGTCAGGTTTCTTATCGTGCTTCAAACCTTTCGGTGTTTGGACATGGCGCAGTTCCAGAAGTGGCCAGCGGTGGCATGGGGGGTGTCTGGCTCCTGCTGCAGCTCCGTTCAGTTGTTTTCACCCCCTCAGCTGCTTCCCCCTCCTTCCTCTCCGGATTCTTAGAGCAGCTGCAGCAGTTTTCCCCCCTCCTCCCCCCCACCCATGTGGCCGGGGGTGGGGGGGGTGGAACTTGGCATCAGCGATGCCTTCCTCTCTGCACGTTGCAGCGGAAAGAGAGAGTTTTTGTTTTCTTTTGAGTTTTTATACCTTGCTGGGTTTGATGATACGGCTTCTGGCTTCCGACTTCTGGAGGACTCCCCGATGATTCAGGGGAGTTGTAGTACTTTTTAGCTGACTTAAAAAGACATTTTAAAATAGTGAGTTCATTTACCACATGCAGATGTTGTAGGGTGATGGAGTGGTGGAGAGGAATTAAGCCATTGAGCTGGACCTTGTCTCAGGGCATCCCAGACCTTGCAATGAAATAAACATGAGGTTGTGGGTGGTCTTTCCTCTGACACAGACAAGCAAGGGCAGCACCATCAACAGCTGAGCCCTGATCCTTGTGGAGCACAGCTTTTGTATGTAAGGAGGCAAAGGAAAAAATTCTGGTGTTATAGACAAGGCTGCGCTTTGAGGTCTTAGTATGAGCTGGAGGCCATATGTGGAAGAAGCCCAATTATTGACCAAAAATGCTGAATGTCAGACTAGTGCCAGTTTATTTCCATATACAGCAACATATACTGTTGTTATTCATTAAATGAAGTGCTGACTATTCCATCACTTGTGAAGTATATAGGTTAAAAAGGATGGAGGAAAAAATCTAAACCACACCTAGCTTATAATAATTAAAGCCCTGACTACATGGATGAACCTAGATACTACTTGCTGAATTTACACCAATCTCCATTAAAGTCAGAGTGGCTTCCATCTGGAGGCTGTTTGCAAAGGTAATTCCAGGAATAGCATATATACTATGGCTTGTGGCTGTAGCTGATTAATTTCCTTTTTTTGTTTTGTTTGGTTTGGGTTTTTTTGTTTGTTTGTTTTCAAGAATAGTTGAATTTTAAGAATGGATCTGTTAGTCTATTTGCTTTCCTGGCTCTGTAAACAGAGTGCACAATAAATGTGCCCGTAGCGTTTGCAGCTGAACTGGAAAATGGGAAGTAAGGAGCTATAGCAGTATTTTCAAATTCAATGTTCTGTCCAGAAGTGTAGGATATCTATACGAAGGGCATGTGATGGGGTGGGAAAAATAGTGAGAATGCAAGTAAGGTAGTTTAGAAGCTGTGAAAAGGGACATCAGCATATTTGAAGACGTGTAAAACGTTCAGAGCAGCTTTGGCTGCTGAGTGTTTGCCCATGTCAGTCAGACTTGTATTACACGTGATTAAAATGTAATAGCTGGACCAAATGGTTGAAGAACCAACCCAATTCTGTATGGCTCAAAGTAAGTGATAATACCTTGATTGATTTCAGGAGAAGCGGTAGTAAGTCCCAGACACTTGTCTCTTTTATTGACTTGAGCATTAATTAATTTATGAGAGGGTTTCACATTTCCACATCGTGTTGAAAAATTAGAGTAGAATTAATTATTTTGTAATGGGTGAATCCCATTAAGTGAAAAAATATGGACTTGTTAAATAACTTAAGCATTATTCAGCATTAGCATAGCAGTTGTATACTCATTACAATGATGATGCTTTTATTAAATATACCTTCAATTAGTTCTGGTTCATTTTAATCTCTACTTCCTGAAAAAACATTCAATCAAGTGCTGTGACAAAAGCAGAATGATGAATATGCCAGGGCCAGTGCTGCTTAGTCCTTCGAGGGTACTGCACAGGCTATGTTAAGGTAAACTTTAGAAATATCTGCCTTAGGTTCTTCTATTCCTTGAAACATGATCTAAAAAGCATTAGCATAGTATCTTTCTTTCATGCGTTAAAATAAAAAACATTCATGATTCAACCATTTACAGTATCATGTTTGAACCCACAACAGATAATTAGGGGTGAACAGGGCATGCAAATCATATGCTGCATGCTCCCTCATTGCCTGGCATACTCGAAGAAGTTTGCCCCGCTCTAGAAGAAGACCTCCTTCCTTGCAGCTGGTTTCCACCTCTCCAGGTTTTGCTCATTTCAGCAGCCCTGATGGCTGCAGGTGGGGTGCTGCAGGGACAGGGAGCTCCAGCCATGGGGCAGCCCTGGGAGTTCCAGCAGCCCAGGGGCATAATACTGGAGAAAGGGCTTTCCTGGGGAGTGGGGGCTGCACCTGGGAGGGAAACCAAAACCCATCCCGACAGCCAGGGCTGCCTACAGGGACAGAGGGACATGCCCCTTTCTGCCCTCACTGGAGACCTCTCTGTAGAGGCATGTACCACAGCAGCCAGCCTAATAAAATCTGCAAAGAAGATCCTATGGTGGGATGTGTGGGTCACTGGGGAGTTTTGTGTCCCCCCAGAGCAGCATTGCACTGCCAGTTGCCTTGCAATCAGTTCTACTGTGCTGATACAGCTTTTCTATTTGTTTCTCTTGCCCACATTTAAATCAAGACTATCATTATTAATCAGAGAATTAGAATAGCTAACAAAGGAGAAAATTCTTATTCCCTGAAGGATGTCATTTTCAGGGAGCCAATAATGGATACAGAGCCTTTCCCCTTTGAAATCCCAGCAAGGGTGACTGTGAGTGAAAATCATTACCATATGCTATTTTGTCTGTTGTCTTTGTGAAATGAGTAAGTAGATTGGACAGGTTTCATATTACATAAAATAATATTACAAGCAACATCTATGGAGCCTCTGTGCACTAGATAAAGAAAGCAGAGAGAAGCATGGGGGAAGTGAGAACTCCTGAGAAAAAATCAGTCCTATGCTACATGCTTTCTTGTGTGGTGATGTTTTTGAATGCCCAGCCTAGAAAGCTGCACTTCATATTCACAGTCTGTGAAACTGAAGTCTTGAATATAGTTTCTTCTGGGCTCTCAGAACTGATGCAGATGATGTGTTCCTGATTAATAGCACTCTGAAAAACTTGGATCTGAATTTCTTGTACCCACTCCACTTGCACAGTGACAGTGCAAACTTCTCAGTGACCTGCCACACCGCCCTTCAGAAGTGCCGCCCACTGATCTGAAGACTGTTAACCCATCTGAGCATAGTATTAAAGAAGTTACTCTCTGTTCATTTCAGTTCTGCTGCTGAAACATAAATTAAGAGTTTCTTCATACACTTCATGTGCACTTGTCCTAGGAGATTGTGCGAGCACTGTGTACTTCAAATTCATTTGCTGTTTTGGTTTCTCTGGAAACTAGAAGGTGCCTTTGATCCCTCTACCATCTCTTTGTTTTTGCATTTTGATGATTTTATCATGAATTCATGTTTAATTCACGCTGAAGTGATGCAGTAAGTGGCAACACTCAAAGAAAAGATACTTTTCACAAAATCAAACCATATTCATTTGAACTCTGTATGAACTACTTAATTCCTTTGAAGTAGAATATATTAATGAGGACAGATATTAAGAAAAAAGATACGTATACTAAGTCACATTTATCACCTCATCTGAGGTTAGAGTGGAGGTAGATCTATCAGATAAAAACAGTGTGCTTTGAGTAAACTTTTAGTTGAAACACTGACAAGTGACTAATTGTTTTGTGTTAGCTTTTAATTTTTTTGTTATTTTTATTTCCATTTCTGCTTCTGTGTTACATACTCACTGTTATCCGTGGTTATGGACAAAACCACATGCATGCTTAACATAACATGCACAAATGCAAAACATGTTCAATAGTGTGGGTTTTTCCTCTGGAAAAACAAAAAGCAAAGAAGCTTCCTACAGCATGTTATTTTTACAGGCAGTTTTCATCTTTTTTAATAAAAGGCTTCTTGTGAAAATACTGGGGCATTGGGGTATTTTGTGTTGCTTTTCAATGAATCAGATTGTGATTGAAACAAAGGAACTGCATGCATTTCTGTGTAAGGAAACCAAAATGACATGATGTTTAAGGTGGCCATTAGCTCTGAGGCATGAGGTTCATGCAGCCTCCTATGAGATGGACTACGCAGGGTCCAGGACTGCAGGCTGGGTAAATGTCATGGTATGACAATGTGCATGGCCTAGAGCCCCTGTGATACTGCTTTGCATGGGTTTTACAGGCTTACAGCCACTGTGCAGTGCAATAAATGTTTCTACAACTGGTGGGCCTTCTGCAACATTAACATTTGGACATTTTTTGTGTAGTAACAAAGCATTGAGCATTTGAGTTTTGACACAAGTGGCAGTAGGCCAAGCATGCAGTATTAAAAAGCATAAACACATCTTAAATGACTTTGTAATTTTTTGAATGGTTTTGGCATTCACTTTGAAGTACAATATCTAGAATCCTGTTACTCATAAGGTAGCAGCTTCCCTTATGAGTGGGTGTGCTCTGCTTGGGTGCTGGCACACTCCCCCTGCTCACCAGGCCAGAGGAGAATGAATGTAATGGGACAAGTGACAAATGGGGTGATTCAAAAAGCAGATCATCAAAGGAGCAATTATGGCTTGAGAGGAGAAAATAATTGCAAGCACATAAAGCTAAATTGGATTATATTTAAATATGTGTAGATGTGGTTGAACTTGAAATTTAATCTCTAGGGCAGCATTTTAATTCACAGGTGCAAAAATTTATGCTTTTATGCAGAAATGAGCTTATTTGTTGATTTCTGGTCATTGCGGTTTTTTTCCAGGGTTTCAGTAATTGTTGAAATTGTAGTTCACTGTAGCCTGGACTGTTTCATTGTTTCTTTAGCACTGTGAGCTTGTGTCTGAATAGACACTTCAGGTGTATTTTACAAAATTATTGGTAACTTTGTAATTGTTGCTTATAAAAATGGTAGCCATTTGAATCTATATCAAATTTGCTTCTGAAATGAGATGCTGTAATAAGAGAAGACTTAAGAAAAGACAAAAGTGAATTTAAGCACATTTAGTCTTTCACAAAGATTACCTTGATTTTCACAGGGAGTCATAATGGAGGGAAAGTGTTTTGCTTGTGAATATAAGACACCAAATAAAATATAAGAAATGTGTTTTCAAATTCTGCTGGATATGATAAAAATGATAAACTGATATTTGTCAATTTGTCTAAACTTATTTTCTGATCAAATTTACCTCCTGGTAAATTTGGGCTGCTACATCGTATCCCTCGGTTATGAATTAGATATCATGGGAAAGCATGTCCTGTTACTCAGAATCAGCTCTAACGGACAAGTGTGGTGCCTGTGCAAAAGGCATGGGAAGAAAGTAGAAGAAGGAGAAAATAAAGACAGGTGGCAAGGGGCCCAGAAACAATAAAATTTTGAATAGAAACACCTTTATCACTTCTGCAACTTAAAGGCTAGGTTTTGTATATCAGGCTCAGTATTTTTCACAGGGTGCAACGTGCAGCTTAAGAACCCAGTTGGGAAAAATAGCTTTTGCAAATCAGTGAAGAAAAATATATTTTACTGGCTACTGTTTAGGAGCAGGAAGAGAAGGCTGGGAGAAGACCTTTTATAGGGCAAAGATCAAATATGTGAAAGCGTGTATGGAGATTGCTTTGGTTTGAGTTTTGGGGTTGGATTTTTTAGATATCCATAAAAAGTTACATAAAGGAAGCCACCAGTATTGCTTAGCCATGTTTGCTGGTTCCTATAAAACCTTTAAGTTTTCCTTATGTTTTTAAACTTTATTTATTGATACATGTTTTATATTAACTAGCCATTTATGCATATAAAAACATATCTTTTTTAGAGCAATCCTGTTACTGATTCTACCATGTGACTTTGGAGAAGCCTTTTGAAATAACAGAAAATGAGTAAATACATTGGATGGCAACTCTTGTTTTTTGAAGCGAGAAGCAGAAGGATTGAGCATTACTGATGATCCTCCTAAAAATGAAGATATAGCTTATCAAGGTAATTATGTTAAAAGATCATAAATGTGTGGAAGATTCCAACAGCAGAAGTTGGAGCAATACCTAAGATCCAGCAGTTTTGCTGCTGAGATGCAAGACCTTTTTGAGAGGCATGTTGCCTGCCATTACTAGTCCAGAGAATATCCTGCCCTGAGAACAGAAGGATGACACTAGTTGCGGAAGTGCATCTTCAGCAAATAATAGGTTTTTTTCTTACTAGTAAAGAGAATTGGTTAATAAGTCTTAAAGAGTACTGAAATTAGAAGGAGACACTTATAAATGTAAATGTTTCAGTCACAACACAGGAACAGGTTGCCCAGAGAGGTGGTGGAGGCCTCATCCCTGGAGACATTCAAAGCCAAGCTTGAAGGGGCTCTGAGCAACCTAATCTAGTTAGAGATGTCCCTGCTGACTGCAGAGGGGTTGGAATAGATGACCTTGGAAGGTCCCTTCCAGCCCAAACCATTCTATGACCCCATGAAATCCTAGCATTTTATATTTTGTTTTTTTTTTTTTTTATCTGATCCATCTTACTTCAAGATGGACAGGAACTATGTACGGATTGGAAACAGAATCTGCCCACTCATATTTTATGTCAATAAGAAGCTGAATAGAAAATATCAGAACACTGAAACATTTTTCATCTTTTCAAAAGAATTTTACAAAATAGTCTTTCTAGGTTTTTTTTGGCAAAATGGTATGTTGTTATTTTCTAACTTCTCTATATTAGCCTGCCTTGGAACAGACTCTCTAGTGCCTACTTGAAAACTGGGGCAATTTCTGAAAAAGGGGAATTGTCTTACTTTTGTCCCTGAAACATAAGTGCTTCAGATACAGTCACTATAAGAAATAAAATGATATATTACCACTGTCAAAGGAAAATGTTATATTGGCTAAGATGTTTCCTCCTTCTTTGGGATATGTTATTGTTATTGATGGGAGCTCCAGGTGTCTGTTGCCAGGGAGTGTGCTGGGAAGCCGTGTGTATTTCTCCTCACAAAAAGACACCTTTTTTTGCTTTGGTATCTGTTGTCCTGAGTTCTGTGCATTTTTCTTTTGATCAGACTATTTGTAAGTATCACCCTAGTGTTTCCAGGCTGATTGGTATGGCTGCTTTCAAAGAAGAGTTTCCCCTAAACAGTGGGGTTTTTGATAACCAGTGGCTGTGGCTGTTGGCTTCCTAATGAGGCATTCCTCCTCAGGTATAAGAACAGCAATATTTAAAACTGTGTACAGTCAAATGGGCTGTAGTTTCTTAAATTTTGGAATGGACGCAGTGAAATACTGCACTTTGCCCCTTAGAGAAAAAATGTACATTATTATCTATTTTCTCTTTTGCCAGCAAAAAGCTCATTTACAGTGGATTTCAAAGACCCTCTGTAGTCAAAAATTAAGATAGCCACATTGTGATAAGCTGTTATCAAACTTGTTTAGGCGACAATGTACATATTATGTGCACCTGCAACATCTTTGCCTATGTAACATGTGAGCTGCAACTGTGCGCCAAGTGGATAACAGAAATGTTAGAACTGTGCAAATTTTCCTTTCCTTGCACATTTGGTGGCCCTTTCCTGTGAGTGTCTCCCCTGTCTCTGAGGACTGCTGTTCTGGAACATGTGTAAAATCACCGTGGTCAACCAGCAAAGCAGAAAGCTGTTCAGGTGACACTGTCCAATAGTCTACTGGCATTCAGCAAGAAGTAGGGATACACACACAGTTAATTTTGCAGGCAAGGGAATGCAGCAGGTCATATATTGATTCAGGTAGTCCAAGTATCATTAGGATGGTAGGTTAATAGAAAGAGGACATACCTATTAAAATAAAAACATTTTTGTAATGCTGAAAGTAGGTTCTGAGCCTATTTTCATTATGCATTTAAGAAATACCTTTGTTTATATTACATATGAATCTGTACTGCTTTAGAACTTCCCCAATGGAGTTTCCAGACCTTGGTTTCATTTTGTCCAGAGGTATTCTCAGAAAAGGTAACCACTGACTGGGTTGCAAGCTTTAACTCAGGGAATTTCTGACCATCATTTCAAAAGGAAGTTATCTTATACTTAGGAGAACCAAGACAAGCCTCTGTGGAAAAAGACCTGGGAGTCCTGGTGGACAACAGGATGTTGCCAGCAATGTGTCCTTGTGGCCAAGAATACCAGTGGCATCCTGGGGTCCATCAATAAGAGTCTGGCCAGCAGGTTGATGGAGGTTATCTTCCCCCTCTATTCTGCCCTGGTGAGGCCTCATCTGGAGTACTGTGTCCAGTTCTGAGCTCCCTGGTTCAACAAGGATAAGTAACTGCTGGAGAGGGTGCAGCAAAGGGCTACAAAGATGATTAGGGGACTAGAACATCTCTCTTATGAAGAAAGGCTGAAGGACTTGAGGCTTTTTAGCCTAGAGAAGAGAATGAGAGGAGATGCTATCAATGTTTATAAATACTTAAAGGGTGGGTGTCGGGAGGATGGGGCCAGTCTTTTTACAGTGGTGCTCTGTGACAGGACAAGAGGTAATAGGCACGAACACGAATGTAGGAAGTTGTGTCTAAACAGGAGGAGGAACTTCTTTACTATAGGGTGATGGAGCACTGGAACAGGCTACCCAGAGAGCTAGTGGAGTCTCCATCTGGGGCGACATTCAAAACCCACCTGGATGATGTCCTGTGCAAAATGTTTTAGGTGAACCTGCTTTGGCAGGGGGGTTGGACTAGATGATCGCCAGAGGTCCCTTCCAACCCCTATCCTTCTGTGATTCAGTGATTCTGTGAGAAATGGCAAGAAGTAGGAGTTCAGGAATGCAGGAAAAGCCCAGGTGCTGCCTTATTTAGTTTGATGAGTATCTTGTTTAGTAAAGTACCTTTGGAAGGATCAGCCTGCATTTTTTTTCTAATATAAGATCTATTTGGTGACAATCTGAGCTGAGCTGGAATCCTGAAATAAACCCTGTGTTGAAAATGTGACTTGCAGTTCTCTTGAATCTCCAGATAAACTTTCTCTTTGGTTTTTCTGCCTCTGGCTCTGTTATTTCCTTATAGGGCCTGGCATTTCTAATAAAGATAACCTTGAAGTTGCAGTTAAGATTTACAGTGACTTATTAGTAGTAAATATTGGAGTGCTAGGTGTATTGTGGAAAAAATAACAATGAGAGATTATTGTAATGAGCATAGTGATGATGAGACTGATTTTTCTGCAGCTGAAGAATGCAAAATGTTAAATCACATGTAACCATGAAGCAAGGTGAAAACTTCCATTATTTCAATTCTTCAGTTATCTCTGACTGCTGTGTGCAAGTGGGCTGCCACCTTATTCTTCCTCTCCACTGCTGGTGGGACCCCTCTGTGGTCCCTGGGCCAGGGCACAGCACAGCAGGAGCAGTTCAAAGGAGGTGCCCTGAGATTTGGGACAAAGAGTTGAGAAGCAGAGTTGAGTGGGGAGCCTGGTTGGCCAGGAGTGGGGGATTTGAGAAGGGGAATTGTGAGCCTGTGGCCACTGTGTTTGACTACTCTGGAGACGGATCACAATAAGAATTACATGCAATGCAGGGGAATGGCAAGAGACTTGAGAAGCCATTCAACGAGAAAATTATATTCAACCAGAAATTATTTTCATGTGAACAAACACCATTATAAGTTTTACCTTCTGCTTAATATAGGATACAGAAGTGGGTGTGACAATGTGTGGTCCTGCTTTCTTCCTTTTTGTTTTGTTTAACTATTGGGCTAAAATAGTTCTACTGAACTGCCCCAGGAGCACTGTTGCAGAGGTACTGCTTTAGCATAGAAGTTAACTAACCAAAAGACATCATTCCCGTGTTTTCCAAGTGGTGGGAAACTTGCTTCATTTGAACTGTTTTGCTGAGCACTTAAGCAGTGCTACATCCTTTAGGACAGGCAGGTTTTGTTTTCTGTTGGTTTTGATGTTGAGGTGCGAAAGGTGTAAACAAAAACAAAAAATAAAGATAAACTCTTCTGCTACTAATCCCAGGCTAAGTGGTTTACTACACGCTGACAGGGCCAGTGAAGAAGAAACCAAACAAGTCCACTAGTGATTCTTCCTCTGCTGGGCCAACAAAGACAGTAGCAGTGTGACACAGGGCTAATATTTCCACTTTACTCTCAGAGTAGAGGGAGAGGTTTGCAGAGGGGGAAGTTACTCTTTAGAAGACAGTAAGTGATTTGCCCTTATTTTCATCCATTATTGATCAGGGAGGCTCTACTTCTACTGTTTTATAATAGTAAAATGAGTATTATGGGAACGTTTCAAATTTACTTATTGGGTTGATGTTGTGCTGGTTCAGCCATCATCATTTTATACTGCCATCAGATGCCTGATCACACAGGCCAGCGCTGAACTCAGCAACATCCCCTCAGAAGTCTTCTTTCAGACAGTCCTGCCATAAATTCCTGTGGGCCCAGCTTCTCTA
>JAVSBS010015483.1:45057-64433 GCA_033124195.1 Coracias cyanogaster | reverse complement strand
CAGTAGCTTCCAGTTCCTCTTGCTTGTTGCCCATGCTGCATGCATTTGTGTAGAGGCACTTCAGCTGGGCTGCTGGTAGTGTCACCTTCCTAGAGGGACACCCCTTTGTTTCTCTAAGATGTTTCATGGCCGATACACTGTTTAATATGTTTTCCTCAGAAGCCCCTGGCTTATCTGTGTTAGGCATTGCCTGTGCTGCAGTTTCTACGTCATACCCCCATGCAACAGGTTGGAGGGCTTTACTGTCACACCTTCCCTTCAACACTGGTGTCTCATCTTGCCTCTTTAGACTGATAATCTCCATTTTATTATTATCCACCTCCCCCTTCCTATCTAGTTTAAAGCCCTGTCAACCAGTCCTGCAATCTGTTGGGCAAAGACCCTTTTCCCCCTTTGAAAGAGGTGTCTCCCATTTAAGGTGAGCATTCTTGGTGCTGTGTAGGCCATCCCTTTATCGAAAAACCCAAAATTGTGGTGATGACACCAGCTCCGGAGCCATGCATTGGTATTTTGACTTCTCTTCTTCACACTAAACAGTCCCAGTTTCCTCAGCCACTCCTCATAAGACATGTCCTCCACACCCCTCACCAGCTTTCTTGCTCTTCTCTGGGCCCAGTCCAGCACCTCAATGTCTCTCATACACTGCAATGTCCAAAACTGAACACAGTACTCAAGCTGTGGCCTCACCAGGGCCGAGTACAGGGGCATGATCACTTCCCTACTCTTGCTGGTCACACCATTTCTGGTACAGGCCAGGATACCATTGGCCTTCTTGGCCACCTGGGCACACAGTTGGCTCATGTTCAGCCAGCTGTTCACCAGCACACCCAGGTCCTTTTCCACCAGGCAGCTTTCCAGCCGCACTTCCCCAAGCCTGTAGCGTTGCTGGGGGTTGTGGTGACCAAATTGCAGGCTTTGTTAAACCTCATACAATTGACCTCAGACCATTGATCTAGCCTGTTCCTTGTGCTGCATGTTGTACACCACTTTGTGAGTTGTAAGTTTTCATGATGGCTTGCCGTCATTGGACAAACATCAGGAAATGAAGTATGGGAGTAAGAGTATGCCCAGGTTCTGCCAATGCCATTATGTCTGTCTATGTCAGGAAGGCAATTTACTCTTATCTTATATCACTGGTCATGCTTGCTGACTGAGGCAAAATATAACGTATTAATTGCTTTTTAATAAGAACATTTAATATATGTTCCCAGAGCACTACCATGAAATAGAAATTGAACTTATATTCCAAGGATGTGGAGATCTGAAGAAATGATAGAATCTAAATCTAACTAAGTATTTGGGGTGTATCAAAAATCATAGCGAGCACATTCCCTACAGTTTTCTCATCTTTTTTTTAATCTTTTGCTATTCAAGTCTAGTTTTATTATTATCATAATCCTTTTGCAAACCATGGTGTGTTTAAAATGAACACATGTAATGGACTTTTGTGTAGCAGACTATATTAATTTTATGAATGGAATTACAAATTTGTTTGTTTATGTCATCTCAGGAAGGAGCGTGTTGCTTCTCCTGGGCATTTTGGTAGCATAAAGCCATTGGAATGGCACCAGCAATGACCTCTGGTGCTTTACAAAAGGAAGTGATGAAAACTTTCTTGTCATGTTTAAGTGGCTGTGGAATATAGGTATGTTATCTAGAATCTAATTACTCAACTTAAAGCACAGCCAAAGCAATGAGTCTAACAATGTATTTAATCTTACGAAAAGATGGCATGGGATCCTTAATGACCATGTTTTGTCGGGATCCTGGATTTATGATGTCTCTGCTAGACAGTTCTTGTGGTGCCATGCTGAAAAGACATAATTAGAAAATCCATAATTCTGCTGAGTTTTGTTTCAAGTGGTCTTTTATAGAGATGTGTGCATTTATTCTGTTTTATTCCTAACCTGTTCAATGCAGCCTTGTGATGTTGGGGAGCTAGCCTTGGGAGGAAGCAGCTGGTCTGACCCCTTGCCATCCATTGATGGGGAAGCTGTTTCCCTGGCAACAGAAATGATGAGAAACCAGAGAACGGCTCTTTTCCAGTTCATGTTTCTTTTCACTTGGTGTTACAGGCACTCATTAGCTTCTGAGGAAGAATCATACAGCTCTTACTAATCCAAACAAAAACTAGATGAAACAGTGTAAATGTCACGACAGTTTTCAAGGTTGTGAACTTCTGATGCCTGCAGCTATCAACATTAATTTTGTATTGATAGTACTAACAAACTAGAATTATTTTTCCCATTTGGGAATTATAAAATTCTCATATTTTTCCCAAATTTCTAATTTAGGAATTACCAAATGCATTGTATTAAAACAAAGAAGTGGAGAAAAGAGCAAAAATTGCTGCACTGGCTTTGCTTCACACTTTGTGCAGAATGCATTTGTGCATGCAAGAAAACAGTTTAAAGGGAAGTGTTGTGACTCAATTAGGCCTATAGAGCTGGTGTACATGGTGAAACATATACCTGGATTTTTGTTAACATTCCTGAAATCTTTAATTTCCTTAGGAAAAAGAGAAGTTGAAAGCCAAAAGGAGACGACAGCTGGGTTGGCACGAGGAGTTGACAGCAAAGGCATGCTGGTATTTTGATGCTTGTGCAAATAAGACCTGTGAGTTCAGGTCCACTACACCTCACATAAACTTTCACCCAGGATGCTGTCATTTCTCTGGCAGTTTGCAAATGTTTTCCCCTTGTAATGTCTTAGTGAAAATGACTGCATGGGTTACAGGACAATAATAAAGAGGCTAGAAATTTTTTAAGTTGGGAAAGGGACTCTTGATCTATTCCTCTTGGTATAAGAAAAACCCAATTCCTTGTTTTCTAATGTTAGGGTATACACAAATACAGATATCTGATACGAAAGCAGGAAACTCAGGAATAAAAGAGTAATTCAGTGGAACATAAACCAGGACTCTTAGTTTATGCTTTTGCAAAACATTTGAGTAATTGAATTAATGAATTCTTCAAGTTAAAAGCATTTTTTCCAAAAAAATATGTCATCACCACAAAAGTTCTGAGGCTTTGAGGACTATCTGTGAGCACTCCTACAATAGCTGCTCCTCCAGCAGTGTGAAGGTCCTTCTACCTGGCTGGGCATGTAATGGGGTGTACATACTTTCTCGCATTTTGTTGTAACTTCGTCTTACTCAAGCATAAATGTTTGTTTTGGAGGAAATGTACTCTCTCCTCTTATACAAACTCTGTGTAACTGTACTTATGCCAGCTGGGGACGAGCCCAAACTGGAAGGAGTAGTGAGCAGTGGGAATTTAGATGTGTTGGATTTCACTGGCGGTTACTCAAGCAACAGGTGGAAGTCTGAAAATTGTTATTGCCAAAGTATGACTGAATTTAGTGTTACTACCAGGTGGCAAATACACAGAGATTTAAGCCTCAGCTGATGTAGCTTGGTGTGGTTTTACAAGTGGCTACAGTGAGTTGCAGCACCTGAGAACTAGCGTAAAAAAGGTCTTTGCGAGAGGAGCCTAGCGCAATAGCTCAAATCCAACATATCTGGTTTGAGTGTGTCAGAGATCAATGCAGTTCTGAAATTCAGGCTGAATTTATGCTGATTCCTGGGGTAGCTCAAAATTCCAGACAGACTATAGATGCTGCTGACTGAGCAGGTGGCACGAAATGCAGGGAACATGCACGGATTTAAAAAACCTGAATGTTAACCATCCAAAGAAATTGTCCATTAATAAACTGAACAAATAAAAGAAGTTAGAGCTGTGAATAGGCACCATACAGCTGTCATTTTAATGAAAACTTTGTTTTGAAAACTCCATGCGTCAAATATTATTGTGGTTACTAGCTGTAAGTCTTTATAATGACTATCATGTTGTTGCAGGTAATACAGCATGTTTTAATGTCTCCTCAGCTATTGCTCTTGCAGATATTCAGTGACCTGAGCAGACCACCAGTCTGGTCTTTTGAGATAGATATGACCTGGGCTATGGCATTCTTTTTTTTATTATTATTTTCTCCTGTGAACTGTTAAGGCTGCAAAATAGGTGTGTATGAAAGGCTGCTTTATCTTGGATTGCAACACGACAAACTTTTATGCAACATCAGGCTCAATTCATGGGAAACTAAAGCTCTTAAAGCCTGTAGACACTGATCTCCTTCAGAAAAGGTAACATCCATCCTCCTGCCCAACATGTAATTTCTGCTGCAGTGCCATTTCATGAGCAGTCATTTTTCAAACTTATGCTTTTGGTTGGCCATGGCTTTGTAACAAAGAATAAATACCAATTAGCTGTATTCAGTTAGAGGTTTTCTGTTGATGGGAGGTCAGAGAGAAGATGCTGTGTCAATAGTTTATCATTGTGATTCACTACAGCAGTTCACGTAGTCTGTAAAAACAAAAGCAGCATCTGAACATAGGAGAAAATAAATCAAAGAAAGCTAGTGGTCAAAGTCCTAGCAGCAACATGTTAAATATAAACATTAACCTTTTCTTCTCATGACTGTGGGTTTTTTTCAGTGAAGTACAGGTTCCTTCCATTAATCTGCTGTTGCTTCGCTTTTGTTTTGTTTTAAACTGCAGCATTTTAATACCTACTTTCCTGGGTGATGGAATTACACATTCTTTCCCCTCAAGCCCATATATTGCTGTTTCTTGTAGTTCCAGTAACATCTCTACAGAGGCAGAGACAAGTCTGATGTTTAGGTTTTTTTCTAATCTCTTCCTAGGATTTCCCAAAATAAAAATACAAATATATTTGGTTTCCTCTCCAGCACTGTTATGCCTGACTCATAATTAAATGTGATCAAAAAAGCCCTTCATAAAAATGCAAGCAAAATGTGTTACTTGAAAGGCTTCCAAACTGTGCTCTGCTTCTACTTTAGAATTGCTCTGAAGATCAATTTGTTTTTTCTTGTTATTTTGGAGGTATAATCTGCTAGGCAGTGATCAAGGCGAAGGCCTGAATGCTGCACAGCCATTGTGAGACTGAAAGAGGTAAAGATAATGGAGTCGCGCATCATGTATTCAGCGGGTTTTGGTGATAGTGGAAACCTGTTTCTCACACTATTTGTTATTTGCAGGAACAGCTAGCCTGATAAGGCATGAATCATGTCTTTCTTCTTCCTCCTCATAAATAGTTATACTCAAAAATCTCAAGCATAGCTTTTGGAAGAGGTCTGAGTAGCTCAGGAAGAAAATGTGCTTCAGGACTGGAGGAGCTGCAGTCTCGCTGCTGTGGGATCTCCTCTGACACTGCTCTGATCATTAGGTCTGTCATAAACTGTCGATCAGGAACACTGCTTTAGGCCAGATGAGGAATGCTGGTGGAAGTAGACACCTCCTGAAGTTCTTGAGGTCCCATGCAGTTCAACCTGCTCTGCTAATCTGACCTGCATTTTCACTAATTATGGTAGTGCAGGATGAGGATTTAAAGCACAACTTGTAAGCAAAATCCACTACAGGATCCCCATAAACCCTACCTTTCTGTTGGAGTTGGAATAAATAGAATCGCAACAAAAATTCAAGGATTCAACTGAAATATCGAACTTGTTCACCAAACCCCTATCTCATGTATAATCAGAGATAATTATTTTAAATAGAACTGACTCAGCAAGCTATGATGAATGTTGCCATAGTAGATATTAAATTTTACCCTCTATCAAGTACAGAGATTAAAAAAAAAAAAAAATTGAAAAGTGACACTTACCTGTCTTTCTAAGGGTTGAATGAAACTCAGGCTATCTGTGAAAAGTATCCAACGGTCTCTTCCTGCTTTATATGCCTTTTTTTCTGACACACAACTGTATTTTCAGGATAGCTGTTCATTACATGCACACTTATTTTGCAATACAAGTTAAACAGTCCCTCAGATATTGGGAACCCTCTGGGCACTAAACTGCTTGAAGTCTGTGTCAAAATGGCAGCCAAGAGATGAAAGAATTGCTCTCTAGCCGAGTGTAAGAATGATGTGTAATGAGACGCAATTTGCCTAAATGCAATTGTACATTATAAACGCTATGGTGCAGCTATCAGCAGATGTCCTGTTTTGAGTGGTGATGGAGACTTGAACTACATCAGCTCTAAAAAAGAGGACGGGTTGTTCATGCCAAACCCAGCTTACCTGGTCAAGAGCCTTCACTGGAGCATTAGTAGCTCAGAAAGAGTGCTGGCCCTTGGGAGATCATGCAGACTAGTCTTGCTATAGATTTGTATGCAGGCAAGCTTAAGAGGAGGGAGAAATCTTGCATTTCCTTGTGGGAGGTGTTGAGCTAGAAAGGAATTGAGCCTGGATTAACAAATTCATAGTGTGTGGAGGTGCACAGCACCTGCAGCTGTTAGCTTCCATTTGAAGCTCGGCTTTTTGGAAAGCTCTCCATGCTATGTCACTTCCTTAGAGACAGTATTTTAGAAAATAAGCACTCAAGCATCAGAAGAAACGGAAACCATCTAGGATTAGTTTTTTGTGCTGAATCTGAGGAAGGCGTTCCCTATGTGGATGGATATAGGTGGGGTTTTTTGTTGCTGTTCTAGAAATTACTTGGAATTATATGAATGTAAAAATCCTAGGAAAAAAGCCAACACAGAACTGTTTGCATTTTAATTGAAATGCAAAGTTCATTGGTGTGAAATGAGTGATTTTCACAAAAAGAAAAAGAAAAAGAGAAATTCCTCTTTAGACAGTTGTCCTTATCCACTGAGACACTTGTGATCCATGAGCTCTTTGACTGAATACACATGAGACAGAGATGCTTTCTAATTGCTGAGAAATTAATTTGAAAAAAAAAAACTCATACCCTCCTTGCACACACTAAACACCCATCCTCTCCTGCACAAATTAGCAAACTGCGTGTGCTGCCTATGGGTCCCCATAGGATAACTTACAGATGCACATGAAATTATCCATTTTGTACATGTTTCTAACATATTTTAAAAACCTGGAAAAGAAAATACAGCAACTGCCTACATTTGGAGATATGGGTGTGGAGGGAGTTAAGTATTTGAGAACCCTTTTTTAACATACAGTACTTGGTGATGTTACATTTCTAGAGCATGCCTATTGACCTAGCCATAGGACTTACCAAAGCTCCACAGGGAGCTTTTGTGACTAATTTCTTGTACATACATATGTGTATATCTATTTCTATATTTATGAAAATGCTATGGCCTCACACACAATCTGAATACTTCACTAATTACTTTAGCCTGTTTTAATTGCATTTTTGTCTCCTAAACATATTACAAACTAGCTAAGGGCAGGATTCCCCAAGGTCATCTAGTCAAGTACCCTCTTAATAATGAAGGATTATTTAATGTACTGTATTTTCTGGTCCTTGTGCTAGCCTTTTCTTGAACATCTCAAATAATGAGGTTTCTACTGCCTATCATGGAAGATTATTTCACATGGTAACGGATATTGCTAGTAGGAAGTTTTTGTTATTTGTTTCCTGAAGCTCTTTATCACCTTTCAAATACTGTAGTGAGTCATATACTCTTTGATAACTGTCTTGAAACATCTATAATGAATCCACATCTAGAAGAAATGCATGAATTTCAGTAAGATAATGATAGCTAATGATAGAAAATTGAATGAAGATGGAAGGATAAGGCTGAACAGTGTCACAATGCATATTTTCTATCCACGTATTCAGTTAAAGAAAAAAAAAAAGACAGAACAATTTACTTCTACTTCTGGCATAAAAATACTCTCCCCCCCTCTTCCCCTTATTTCTGATCAGAAGTAAGGGAAATGGCTGGCTAATCTACTCAGAGCTAGCCATGATATTCACCCAAATTAAAAAAAAACAAAACAAAACAACACCTTTCTTTCAAGTTCTTTAAATCAATGAATCTTTATGAAAGCCTTTGAATTTAATAGGATTATATATGCTAATAGAAATAGTTATTTGAGACTATCCCAGGAGACTCTTGTGCCTCCTTTTTTGTAGGACAGATTGAGCTAGCTTAAGAAACTTGGTTTTTTAGGAGGTAGAGAACTATTCTTATTTAAAACCAGTCTTTAGTCCTAGAGAATTATAAATGTACATTGTCCAGTTAATTTTGATAATGTTGAGAATGTTATACTGTGACAGTGCAGGGCATGAGAGGGTCACAAAATTATATCCTAGCGACATGATTTTTTTAAAGCTTTATACAAAATATAATTTTTAGACTAATTCCGTGATGAATTAATAGATATTATGGGGCCAGCTTCTATGTGTTGTTGGCATAATTGAAAGCAAAGAGACTGAGCTGAATTCAAATGATAAATTTGAAAATGTGATACAGTTTAGGCTGCAATATCCCAAACTGTATCTCATTTACCTTTTATAGGTCTATAAGGATCTGTCTTGGCCACAAACCCATCATCTTTAAAGGATTAGGAGCAGGAACAGGGGAAGTACACACTAAAGAGACGGGGTTTGGAGTGATGTTTCATATTGCTGTACTTGCCAGAACTGGAAAAAAAACATTTTTCTTGCTTTACAACACAATGCACATTAGACTTGAAGTACAGATACCCTGGAGCAGGGGCTATAAAGACAGAGCTGCAAATATAGTTGATGAAAGGAGAGTTTTATATGGCCCATGCTGCAATAGCAAGTGGAGAAGTGTATGTGAGGGTTTGATACCTGTGTGTGGGGAGGGTATGCATGAGCTCAATGTGTGGCACATTAAGCTGCATCTTAGCAAAAGGCAAGCAGGAATTCTGTATGCAAGGAGGAGGGAGCAAAAGGCAATGCAAAGGGGGAGGTCTGTATTTAACCCATCTTTGTCTTTGCTTAAAAGTTGGTGTCACTTGGCTGAAAAAGGAATGATTTTGCAGCTAATCACATTCTTACGACTATGACCTTGTGTATGTGAGATGAAGTTAAATAGCTAAAAGCAACAGCGGTCATATTTCAGGAGGTTCTAATGGTATCCTGTTCTGTAGTTTTCCTTCATTTATATACACTGAGTGACCTCTGATCACAAAAAACCTTGAGATGCAATGTCTGGAGCCTTTGGGCAGTTCCTTGGCCAGAATAAAAGATGACAACTGTAATGGATGCCTTGAAGCAAGACAGATTTGTGCTGTTTGGAACAGTTAATGAAACTGTTATAATAACTTTCTTCACATTGTATAAATTATTTATTTGTCTTCTATGGTTACCTTCTGCAGATATGTTACCAAACAAGTGAATTTGCAGACTATTCATAGAAACATACTGAAGAAAGTATTGAGAAGTCTTCAATTTATTTATGGATGTACATCTGATACCTGGGTCTAGGAGCTACACTCTGCATCATATAAACAGGTTATTTTGCTCCCTGAGTAGGTTCAGGTTACCTTGACTGAGGAATGACAAATATCAAGAATCTTGTCATTATCTTCAGATTTAAAGACTGAGTATTTTTTAAGAAGTTAATGTAAAAAATGTGAGGCACTTGAAGAAAATTCAAGAGTAAGGAAGATACCATATTTGTTGATGTATTTATTATAACTATTTAGTCTTTTTTTCCCCACAAAATACTAAGGCAGGAGGGCATAATGAATTATGAAATATATTCCTCTTCATCTTAAATGTGTTGTACTTCCAAACTCAATATGGCTGGTTGACAGATTCTCTAATCTGAAGACTGAAGCTCAAGAGAATGCATTATTTATCTGAGTGATATTTGTTGTTTATCCTGGAAATTATGGTGTTATATATATTTATATATTTGTGTGCACCTATATACAAATAAAATAATATAGATTTTTTTTTTCTTATGAGGTAAAAATGGGAAATACTGACTATTCATCATGGTGAAATGTGGGGAAAGGGCAGTGCTTTCCATGAGATTTACTGGAATTGAAAAACAGTTTTCAAATTGTGTCAGAACAATAAAATGTTTGCTTTTGGTGCTTATAGATGGGGATATTGGCATATTGAAAAAATGGGAAATTCAAGGCACTGATGAATCCTTAAAGAAGAATATCAGGGAAAAATTGCCAAACAAATGAAGGTGAGTAATGTCAGATAATGACTGTCAAGCCAACAAGATGCAAACGGAGCTGAACAATGTCGGATGATGATTGTTAAGTGGACATGAACAAATTGAGATGAATGATGAGAGACAATGAATGTTGAGTAGGCAAGAAGCAAATTAAGTTAAACAATGTCAGGTGATGTTTACTGGGCAGCTAAGAAAGAGAATAAAAATCTTTTTTCAATGGGTTACTCACAGTGGATTCCTTAGTAAAGCTCGTTCCGTATGGGCTTGCATTTTTGAATTTAGAATAACTGTCTGACAACTAGATGGCATCCAAAAAGCTCCTGGTAGTCTTTTTTTCTAAAATACTGAGAATGTATGCCATAGTCTCCTGGTAGCTGACCTCTTCCTTGGATTTAGTTACAGTTGACATATGCCCCTTGCAGTGAGCTCTCCATTTAAAGAACAGTGTCATGCTGTGGCTGCTAAAGGAAGAAGAAAGGCTTATTATTGCTTCTCCATCACATTCAGGCTTTTATAAATATGAATTGCTCTAGTTTTTTATGCTTACCTATTCCTCCTTTGTTGTTGAATTTTAAATGGAATTGACTTTGTGTTCTTTTCCCACAACAAACAAATGAAAAAAACCCACCTTCTTGTTTCATTCAGTAGTCTTAAGAAGGACTGTGTGTAAAACTCTCATATTTTATACTTGGATGGTATCTAAATGAGCAAGTCTAGAAGCTGAGTTTTAAGTCCTGAGCTATACTGATGATAAGGGAGCCAAGTTATTGAGGTCCAAAATGAGAGGCAGCTGGAGGGATCAAAACCCACTTATTTGAGAGGAGCTTCAGTTAGATCATCTTAGGCATCTAAGCCAGAAAACATCAAGAGACATCTTAATTGGCTTGCTTAATTTTGGACCATTTGGGCTCATGTATCACTCAATTGGTTTTGGTTGGTTCTTTTTTCCACAAAAATGTGTGATACTTGCACCAGTACCAGAGCTGTTTTGTCCTCCTGGTTTCTGGTGGTGATGGCCACCCTGGGGCAATCTGAGTGCACAGAGCAGGTTGAGGAGCTTGTTTCTGACTCCTTCCTCATCTATCCATGGCTGAGTCAGCTGCAGGCATTAATTTTCCATCTGACTTTCACTCTAGGTCTCACTCCAACGTCTCCAGTTAAATGTTGCAGAAGCAATGGGCAGGGTGTGATTCATGCAGACTCCTTAGGCTGATATCAAAAACTGTATTTTTCCACGCTAGTCTGCTGGTTTACATTTCATAGCTGTTCTTGAGGAGCATAAGGAAAAGCATTTTACCATAAGTGTCTCTTTCCTCTTTCAGATGGGTAGTTCCTCCTCTAGTAATCACACTTTTTGATGGAAGTACATGACCTTTTTGGTGGATGGACCCACTTGCAGATATTATTGCTGGTTTTCCATATTTAGTATTTATTACCCAACTAGATAGAGGAATGGTGATTAATTATGCAGTAGTGTTTAAGGTGTTTTTTGTAGTCTCTTCTGTGATGTCAGAAAGGGGCAAATCTCCATGTCTTATAAAGCTATTGTACATGAGCTGTGTAGGAGGATGCAGGGAGCTTTATCTTTCCCATCAGCTGTGAAACACTGATCCAAACACATTCTGTGAAGAGTGTGGGATTTGAAACCCAATCCAAGTCTATTTTTCCACCCTAAGCAGTGTTTTGACAACAGCCACAGATGCACAATTTATCATACCCTAGTCCTGCTCAGCTCTTCGCTTTTCTCAGCAAGACCTCCCTTAGCAAGGAACCAGACCAGATTTGGCATTTGTGAACCTTGTGAAACAGGGAATGTTGGGTCATATGTAGCCCTTGGAGCTAAAAGTGTGGCTCCAAGTAGAACTGGCTAGCAGTGAGTTTTCCACTGTTTGGAAATTTGACATTTCACTTTTTTAACCCTAACCTTGATAACCTGACATATAATAGCTTTTATAATTTTTAGTCAGCTGAAATTTTTATTATAACCATTTTAAAGACCAGACTTTTAAACAAAGCAATTCTGAAATAGGCAATTAATCTTTCCATTCTGAAGTTGAGGGAAATGGTTGTTTTGCCATTTATGTAGTTTCTTTTTATAGTGTTAAAAAGAATTTACTTCAAGATTGTTCAGTTAGCCATTTTTTATGAAGTTTATACTGAAGCTATTTTTTTTGCTACTTCTCAATTATTACAGAGACTGTTTCTTTTAAGGGTCATTGGCTCCCTATATTACTGCGGAGAACTCTTTATTAAAGAATCTTTATGATTCAGTGATATCCAGAAACTGAGTTAATCTTGTCCATTTTCACTGTGGCCTGCCTATTGGAGCGAGTACAGTGACAAATTTAAATGCTAGTTAAGCATTTGGCTACAATCAATATATTTTTTATGTTACTCAAACTGGCACTCAAACTCCTGAAAGGACTAGGTCAGTGGGAAGAAATCAGTGTTTATTTAATTAACAGTGAAGTTTAGTTATTCCTTTACTTATGTTTATATTTTTGTGTTTGCATATGAGCTATCATTTTGTCTAACTTTCTGCAGAAGGAGTTTAACACCAAAATGTTGTAAGTATGTTAATAAACCAGGAAATTTTCAAAAGCAGTTGCCTGATTAACACAGGTGCCAATTAACATTATGGCTATTATGTACTGTCCTACATTGAAATATAGCAGCCAAAAAATTTGAAATTATTATCTACTATGAAAAATCTAGGCTTAGAATTTCATGCCCAGTGTTAGCATTTGAGGTGTCCCTATTCTGTGTAATTGAAAAAGTATGGAAAACTATTTTTTAAACTATTAACATTTATAAATGTTAATTTAAAAAAGGCTGGGTAGTTTTCTCTACAATTAGTGCAAAAATATGCGAATGTTTGGTTGAATTCCAATGAACATCAATGAATGATAAAAGAATCCTTGATGTTATTGTAACTGGAAATCCTCCAGAAGATCCACACGCATTTTGCATTCTGAGGAAAATTAATGTAAGTACATGTACTATAACAAAGGGTTTTATCATTGGCTTAACTTCTGCCAAATTTAGTGCCAGTGGGCTCACTTCCCATAGTTTCTTGTTATCCCATTGTTGCCTTACAAAGGGCATACTCTTGAATATTACAAAATGGACTTTCTTTTTTCTAATTTTGGCATGTTACTTCTTTTAAAGCAAGGATATTCATATGGTGGGTTTGAGGACTCCCAGTATGGCATGAGCTAGTTCCAGGTCAGATCCAGCGTGGATAAAATTTTCTTTCTTGTTCATGATTGTAAGTAAGTAGTCAAATGTGCTTCTTGGATATTGATCTTTCTATTTGTAGAGTTTCAGAAAAAGAAAATTAGCAGTTTATATTTTGGTTCAAAAAAGTATCAATGACATCAATTTTCAATATCTAGTACCATCCAATGAAATCACAAGAGTTTTTGGTTTAGTAATTTTGAGGATTGGTGCAAGGAAATTATGCGGCATTTTTCTTCCTAATACCACTGTGTGCTATCATCCTGCCACACAAACTTTTAATTCTGAGTATCCTTCAGCTCAATATCTTTGACAGGATTGCCAAGGGAAATTGAGCAACATGTTAGGAATGGTGCTCATCACAGTTTTCTCATTTTTATGTTCCTATTATCTTTTTTTGTGTGTGGATTCTTTATAGCTCTTCTTGGATATTTCAGGCCATAAAACAGCTAATGTAGGAAAGTTAAATACAAAAAAGGGGACGATGTCTAAGTTTAAGAACTTAGTATTATTTTGGTTGTCGTATGACCTTTGATGGGTATGCCAAGGTCTGTAATTATGAAAACTATTTATAAAGAGCAAAATGAAGTGCATATATATGATACTGAATCAGCAGAAAAAAAGTTGAATTACACTTTAGTTGGTACAGTGTCATATTCTTTTATTCTGTAGTTTAAAGTACCTTGGACTGCTGCTGTTTTGTAGGTTTTCTGTATAGCTTTTTTCCGTACCATGGTCTTGCCACTCCCTGATACTCTACCTCCCTGACAACTGTAAAAAGAAGTGAGATTTTATCAATTATTACTTCAAATATCATGAGGAAAATGGAAATGAAGCAGCCCCAAGCCCCCAAATACCTCATACCACCAAAACATTAACGCTTTAGATAAAACACTATTTTCCACTTTAACCAGCTGACAGCATATGAAAAAAAAGAGGGAATAATCTGGACTGCAGTCTTAGAAGACAAGTTTATCCAAAGGTAGATTTGTTTGTAAAACCACAGCAATCCCTTTGATGCAGAAATTGGCAGAAGTTATTTTGATATACATTTTTTGGTATATGCACTCCTGATAAACCTTCATTTTAATTTAATCTGTATGCATTGCAATAAGAGTAGCAGTATGAGTTATTACCGGATAGTATCTGCTTCTTCAAGGGATCTTGAAGAAAAGAGTAGGAGATGACATTCAAACAAGACTTCCAATGTTAATATTGTTGAGGCCACTCCATTCAGGTGTTTAAAGTGATTCTGATGGCCCTGTCATGGAGATTGCCTACCTGAAAGAAACTGGGACTAATGAGGTCCTGATACTATGCTTGTTACTCAGGCAAGGTTTTAATTAACTGACATGTCAGGTCCTTAATGCCTTATCCTCAAGCACCTTCTTTCCTCTGTAATGCTTCCTTTTAGCTTCCAGTTACAAAATTGATTACATTGAATGCAGGTTCCTTCATTTTGTTATAATAAAAAACTTTGTTATTTAAGTAAGTGGAAATTTTTTCTTTTTTTTCAGTGCCTGCTGTTGGCACTGTGAAATAATATCTCACAAGTCTTTTCTCAAGTTTTGAGAAGGCAACAAAATTGCAGTCAAGAAGCACTTTTTAAAGTCTTATTTTTGTGTTCTTTTCCTCTGGTGCTAACTGGTTATTAGTTCAAGCTCATGTCTACCAAACCCTGTAGAATAAAGTTTTTGAAGTAGCACCTGTCTCTTCTAACAATTTGTGTGGATTGCTTTGGCAATGAAATTTTGACTCACTTCCAGTTCCAAAAATGCTTGTGTGTTCTTATCTATTGAGAATGGGACTGTGAAAAACCTGTATGCAGGACTTTGTATGATAGACAAGAAAGATTTACCTGAGGCATACTCTCCTTATACAATAAGCAAATCAATGCTGTGCCCTTGGAGTTATCTAAATGCCAGAATGTAGCTCTTTTATAAACTTGCAAATTACAGAAAAGCACTACATATTTTTTTCCTATGCAGTGGAATAGTGTTTTGTTCTACACATCAAAATGAAGCTGCCTAATAATGAGGCTAGGCTAAGGTTTCTGATAAAGATTTTTTTCAGTCTTATTCAGCTAATTCATTGGCAGGATACCTTCAGACTTTGCTGGCCTTTATTTTATTACTTTATTTTTTTCTGCTCCATATAGAAGCTGGAATTAATCTCTGCGAAACTTCACTGACTATGGAATTTCACATTAAAAAAATTATTTGAGATTTACTGAAATATTACTGTACATTAAATATGATTGGAAATGTCAAAGGAACTTCTGTTTAGAGAGATTATCTGTCATATTCCACTATGTATTTGGCACACAACAAGGTTAATATGTTTAGGCTCCTAAATAGTACAATTGCCTTTAACTATTGACACTTATGTTAGGTATGAGAGGCAGATGAACCAAAGATATGTGAAGTCTAGGATTTGGTGTGAACATAGGGTATTCACAGCCAAGGAAGAGACATTAGAAGGTAAACAATCATTTTCAGTGCTAAGGTAGCTCTAATAGCTGAGACAGTAAGAGTGATCTTCCCTCCCAGTCTCTCTAGGGCTTTCTTTCTACAGAAACTGGAAGTAGTAGGACAGTCACAGATAGTTCCAGCTGATGGGTCTATAAAGCCCCAAATCCAGGTCTGCTGAGTACTAGTGAGGCAGCTCTGCAGGCTTCTGTCATGTCTAGCCAGCTTCTGTGAGTTTGTGTCTGGCTGTGCAAGAAAGTCTATGTCTGGCTAATGGATCTGAACAATATGGCAGACGTGAGATTGCCTCTTATATATTTTTGTTCCTGCCCCAGCTGTGTTCTCACCATGGTGGTTTCAGTCAATTTTGTGGGTGACTTTAGCTTTTGCATTTTTATTTTTGAGCCTTAATTAGATATTGTTTTTTAATTCAATACCTTAAGTCTTCACAAGACTATCTTTACAGCTAAGCTGTAAGATCGTTTAGGTCTCCTAAAAGAGGAGTTTATTCATTTCGTTATGTTCTGTAGCACCAGGCCACTGTTCAACAGTTGACATACTTGGGTTTTCACATGGTACTGACCAGCTGAATCTCCTAATGTTTCTTAAAACCAGGGTAGAACTTAATCTGGCAGATCTTCTATGGGCTGTCCTGACAATGAGGGCAATCTTTTTTCCCTGTGGTTTGTTAGTAGTTTTACATCCATGAAAGCCTCTTTGTCAGCCTTTCCTTTGTCTGGGTAAATGTATGAGTTATTATGCTTTAAATGCTTCCCAGAGGTATTTGCAGCTTAAAAGTTTATTATGGCATGTTGCCTATCCAGTCAGGAAACACAAAGCCAATCAAGCCATCCTGGGGTTTGGAATAAAAGAAAGGTGATATAACCTCTCTTTTCTTTTCTCTGTGGGAGAAAAATGGTTATAAAGAACAATTTTGAGACTTATGATCAGGTTTTCCATATCCAGAAATCTCTTCACCTGGACTATGACAGGACGTGTTTTCATATCAGGGTGACAGAATAAGCTGTTTTTCCTTTCAAGTCACCACTTTGTTGCATGCAAAAGGTATTGTTAGAGCCTCACAGACCCATTTGCTGGTTAGGTATTTTGGTTGGAAAATGTTTTATGTGACTTGCTACTCTGCTGATGGTAAACACTTGTGGCTCTAGGGTAGGCAGTGGAACCATGTCAATTTATGTGAGATCATAGAATCATAGAATACCAGGTTGGAAGAGGTGTCAAGCATCACCTGGTCCAGCCTTTCTTGGCAAAAGCATGGTCTAGAGAAGATGGCTTAGCACCTGGTCCAGCTGAATCTTAAGTGTCCAGTGTTGGGGAATCTACTACTTCCTTGGGGAGATAATTCCAGGGGCTGATTTTACTCACTGTGAAAAATTTTTCTCTTGAGATGAAGCCCCCTTCATATCAAGAAAGAGAGAAAAGAGGGGAAGAATGCATTGTGGATGTTATCACAACCATCCTTTATTTTGATTATATCGGTTTTCCTCAACCTTATCTTGACAGAGGATCTCGTGTCTGGGTGAATAACGGTGATGAGTGCTACCTCTTGAGTTGTTGTTAATATTTCCGTGTGATTTCTCTAGGGAACAGGACTATAAGGGCTGTTAACAAACCTATGTAGCAGATTTCCCCACAACACAGACCAATTTCTGACAGCTTCATATTTTTTTCCTCATACTGGATTCTTCCCTCACCCCGAGAAAAAGTAACAAAATAGACAATATTTGTCCTGCTGCCATTTGTTTATTAACTTGTTTGCCCAAAGCCTGTGAATTATGATCTCCTGACAGATGAAAAATGTCTCAAATTTATTTTTGTACTTCCACAATTATCATTTTCTGATGACTGAAAGGGAGAAAAAAAATTCTAGTGAATATTTCCTCTAGGCTAAATATATTTGTGGGCAATCTTTGATACTTATCATTATGGTGTCCAGGTACCTCAGATAATCATTATGGTGTCCAGGTACCTCAGATATTAGAATATGATTTTTCTAGTAGTCTTCAGAAATTGTTTCATTTCTTTTTTTATGGACAGTGAAAGAGACCTAATTTTTACTTAACATTGTCCCCTTAATGCTTCTTTTTATGGCTGATAAAAGGTGAAAGTAGAAAAAAAAAGGAACCACAGAAAGGCTATCCAAGGTATGGCATTGGACAAGGGCTTGTTTGCTTTCCACTTTGCCAGGTGCAGGAGCGAGATGATGGGCTGTGAGAGTTGCACTTAGCACGGTGAGCTGCAGGCACAGCTTGCTCAGTCTCCAAGATAGAGCTAGGAACTTGTAGAGGGTTATGAATGGCCAGGTAGTTTCTGAGACTGTTACCAGCTGCTATTTAGAAAACTCCTGCAGCTCATAGGCTCCAGGCTTTCCTATAGGCATTTGTGCACAACAGTCTCTAGATACTCAAGTCAGATGCAGACTTAGAAATGTGTTCCCACCTGAATTCACGTGGTCAGGGTGCATGTGCTATGCCACCCTTGAGGTCTGGTGGTTGTTCCTGGTCTTCTGAAATTTAGTTGAGTACTGATTGCCACCCTTTGGTACGTGGCAGCTGTCATCAGTTTACAACAGTCCTGACACCGCAACTTGGTTATTCTCCCATCAGAAAAGCTTTCATTCCTCTCACATGAGCAGAGCTGTATCCCTGGGACGTTGCACAGCACTGTAATTTGGTAGGCACTTCATAGTCACTTCAATGTTCAGTGTTTGGAGAGCGTTCTGTTAGGTCAGGTGTAGTTGCTCCATGCTGGAGGATGTGATGAAGATGCAGCGTGCTTATTGGTTTGGAGCTTTACTTCTCCATTCACGGTGGGAGCTTATTAGATATGTTCCTGGTGCAGACTCTCTGGTTTGATTCCATTTGCAAGAAACCCAGTTTGTAAGATTACTCCATGATTTAAAACAAGAAGATGCTATGTGCAAACAACTGGGAAATTCCCTTCAAAAGTGTACTCCTGTTCTGAAATGAAATGCTGATGTGGGCATATCCAAAGGGGAATCCCATCCACCTTCCCTGTGAATTTTTGTCCTTCTTAGAAGATATTATTTGCTCCAATAACTTAGTACTTCTCAATTAGAAGAGTCGTAGTAGTACCCTCATTTGACCGGCACTGTGACAATTACACTGTCACTAGTATGAGCAAAAGATATAAGTATATATATATATACATGTATATATATATACATACATGCATGCATATATTTATGTTTATTTCTGTATGTGGAGTTACTTGATCCTCAACACATACAAGACCATCAGAAGAGAGCCCAGAGGAGAGATTCAGAGACTGATAGGGAGCCCAGGTCTTCCCCTGTCCTAACGATGTGGTCCAACCTGATCCAGTGTTGGGAGGGCATTAGCCTGGGATAGGCAGGTGTTCACATGAAGCACTGAGCAAGTTTAGGAAAGATGGTGTCCTGGTTTGAAGGACAGGTGTCTGCTAGAGAGGCGGGAACCTCCCTTAAGATGGGAAATGTAGACCCTCTCCCTCCTAATTATTGTGATTTCGAAATCAAGGGGCTCTCATGCAAAGATATAGGAAATAGGAATAACAGTTCTTTACTAATATATATATATGTATATCAAAACAAGTGAACAACAATTAGCACAGCAATGGGCTGCAAAACAGGATCAGAGAACCGGTCACAGCCCCTTTGGGCTGTGGGCACCTTCCCTCGGGTGTAGTGATGGTCTCAG
>JAVSBS010015483.1:30014-44957 GCA_033124195.1 Coracias cyanogaster | reverse complement strand
GACCCTAAACCTCGAGACCACTAGATGCTTGTTAGGGTAAAATAAAATAAGACAGGGCCAAAGCCCAGCCAGGTCCTGAGACCCTGTAAAGCCAGGCCAGTACAAAACCTAAGGCTTTTTACTAGTGGTGTTAAAGACGTGTTTCATGATACACTGAATGATTATTATCTGATTGCTCTTTGATACTAGTACAAACACTGTGTCAATGAGGCAGAATCAACTACTAGTTCTGAAAAAGATTTATCAGAAATTTTTGTTAGGGCTCTGATTTCTATTTTATCTTATATACCCAAAATTCTGTTTTTAAATGTAACACAGATACTTTCCCTTCATTCCTTTTACTGTTTCTTTGTACATGTTTGGCAGTGGAAGCCAGACAAATTAAAAGATACAGTCACCAAATCTGTAATACTTATCTGAGTCATTGCATTCAGGTCTCTGGTCTGCAGTAAGAAAACCTTTTGGTGCACTTTTTCTGATTTAACTGAATTCCTGGTATTCCAGGCTGAGCGGGCTGTAATCATCAAAAGAGGAAGCACACTGCTGACTTTCAGCTAACCTTTTCCCTGAAGTAATATCTATTTGAATAGAAAATTTCTGTCCATACTGAATTTCTTTATCATTATTCTCTTACCGCTAGAAGAGTACTTTGAGAAGAAAGATCTACATGAATTTAAAAAAAAAATAAAAAATCTTTTGTTCTACTGGGAAATGAAACCTAAGAAACCGTATATGACTATCTCTATTAAATACATATGTTTACATATATGGCTTCATCTTTTACTGAATTTCATGGAGCTCCACTTCCTGTTGACTCCTTTACCCTTCCTTGCTCTACTTCTATTCAGGACACATCTCAGTCCAGATATTGTTGTATCTCTTTTCTCTCCATTTTTTGGACTGAAGTCTGCTCTTTTTATTTCCCTAAAACTTAATCACAAGACTATTCCTGAAGTGAACATTTTGAGCAAAGACAAAAGACAGATCCAGTGTGTTTCCTTGTTTGTTTACTACAGGTAAGCACTTATCTATTACAGAGTACTTATAAGTACTTTTAAAGATGTAATAACATTACCAAACTAGATGGATATTTTCTGATATATTTCTGAAATATAAACCCCTTCTGAAAAAGGGTTTTCCTTTTTCTTTTGTTCAACCATCCAGAACTAGAAAATCACCTGAAGATTATAAATACCTAGAATACTTCCTATATCCTCCAGCGTGTTCTTGTATTCTGCTACCAGGAGAGAAAATACGAGGCTAATATAACTATCAATGCTTTCTAACAAAGTATATTCAGGAAACAGACTTTCCAAAGGGCAGATAAAAACTAGACTACAGTAATAGTCATAGAACTTAAGTCCTGTTCAATTTTTTATTATTGCTTTTACTTTGTACCCACTGTGCTCATACTGTGCCATTTTGAAAACACATTAGCTCCAAGCACTGGTACGACCCGCAGTCAGGTTAACAACATGTTCCAGTTATCAGCAATCATCAAAGCTTAGCAGACAGTGTTAATAATCTACAGTTACCAGGAAGGAGTAACAGGTGAAAACTTGCCTGTGACTGGGAAATCCACAGATATTGCTGTTACATATGCTTAATGGAAATTACTGGTCTCCAGTTCCATCTGTCTGTGCAAACACTGTTTTCCTCTGATTTACAAAATGAACAGCATTTTGAGGATATTTTTTCATTTGTGTAAGATTAGACTCTATTTTTTCTACCCAACCTACCTGCAGGTCATTGCCCCTCTCAAGAACTGATATATGTTCTGTAGTTGCTCTTACAAGATGTTATGACTCAGACACATCATCTAATTACCCACTGCAAATTAGCTAGTTCTACTCTCAGCAAGAGTCAAGGTGCAGCAGCAGCAGCAGCAGCTTTGTGGAAGCCAGAACACTCCCCTGAGAATCAAATGGGGTTTCTATTTCTTTTTCTATCTCTATGATTGCAGACCAAAGACCTAGAGGATAAAAGATAAGTTACTGATTTTTTTTCCTGTTATTCCGGTGCTCAGTACACAACTCAAATAAGAAAATGCCAGTTGAACTTTTAAAGTTTTGGATTAGATATTTTCACCATTTAATACAACTCTGCAAAGGGAAAGAGGAATGTTGCAAAATCCACAGGGTGATAGTGCTCTTGTAGAGATTTTAAATAATTTTAAAGCTGATCCATGAGCTGATGAATTAGACATAGAAGGCAGCAATTTCAAGAGTACTATTAAACTAAGGGTAAATGTGACTTGTTAATACAAACTATTAGATTAATACTTTTCCTTTTTTTCCTTATAATAAAGAAGTTCTGTTCTTACACTGAGAAGATTGTTTTGACAAAAGGGCACAAACTGTATATGTGGACCCAAAAGTATGCTGTTAGTCACATGAATGTTTCAATAGTGGTATATCATCCAAAATTATGTCAGTAAGCCAAAAAAGTCTCATGAATAGCAATTAACATTGTCATACAAAAACTTTACACTTTCTGCCCCTTGACTCTGTGTTTGGCTTACCAGTCCAATGACTCTATGTATCTGTCCTGGTTTGAAGGACAGGTGTCTGTTAGGGAGGCGGGAACCTCCCTTAAGATAGGAAATGTAGACCCGCTCCCTCCTAATTATTGTGATTTCTAAATCAAGGGCTCTCAGGCAAAGATATAGGAAATAGGAATAATGGTTCTTTACTAATATATATATATGTATATTAAAACAAGTGAACAACAATTAGCACGGCGATGGGCCGCAAAACAGGATCAGAGAACTGGTCACAGCCCCTTTGGGCTGTGGGCACCTTACCTCGGGTGTAGTGATGGTCTGAAGTCAGCAGGGGGCGCTGGAGGTTCCCGGCGAGCAGGGCAGCTGCGATGGCGGCTGGCGGGGAAGAAGCACTTTGGCGGCACGGCTCAGCACGTGGTGATAATGGCGGCAGGAAGAAAAGGAGGAGAACTGTGTTTCACCCAGGAGATTCGACTGCGGTATTCCAGCAGAATTTCCAGATGCAGCAAAAGCTGAGGCGGCAGGGCAAGGCGGGCAGGAGATAGGCAGGGGAGCTGGCGGAGCCAGGAAGCGGTGCCTACGTCCCCGACTGGGCAGGGGGCAGAGAAAACTCGGTCCCGGGCAGATGGAAAGCAAGTCTTCCTTTAAGTGAGATGTTAATAAAGTCCCAACCGAAAGCTAGTGAAGGCTCACCTCGCTGCAGGAGAAAAGCAGCTCCGAGAGAAGGCAGGGGGAAGGGGTAGAGAGAAAGCCAGTAATAGCCAGGAGAAGAGCAACAACCCCCTTTCAGCCAGACCCCGAGGAGAAGAGAGAGAGAGGTGACCCTGTCCCTTCCTTTTTTACCATCCCAAATCTCAAGATATCTCTGTCCCTTGAGATGAGCTTTTTTTTTTACACAGGAAATGGTGGCATCAAAAATGCTTTCCCTAGTAACTTATGGGAAAAAATCCTATACATAAAAAGAAACAAAAGGGAAGAAAATCTAACCCCCAACAGATGGCTAATCAATAAAATGTCTTGCTTGCTAATAGTTTTTTTAAATTATTTTTCTAGTTAATCTTGCTTTGTTTGAGCCACCTGTCTGTTTTGCAGTTCATTGATATCACATTTCCTTTCCACTTTAGGAAGGGAATTTAGGAACGTCACTTTTTGGGAATATGGCACAATCAATCCTTCTCCTATCTACCTTCTCCTTCCCATATATCATATAAGAAAAGATGAGTGCAGGTGACATTTCTACTATTGACCCAATCCCTGGAAGATCCAGAGCATCCTCTTCCGAGGCACTCAGGTTCTGATGCACACTGCCAACCTGGATTACTGCTAACTGTCTGTCTGTACCTTTTAAACTACACAGCAATATATTTTGTATTTAATATTGCAAAGTGCTGAGAACAAAAAGATTATGCACCCTCACTTCCTCTGGATGTTTTGTTATTAATGAGTTTAACACCTCTGCTTAATACAGTCTCATTTAGTTGCCGTTAGAGACATGACATCAGTTCAGACTTAAGAACTCTCAAATTATTTTGTCTGTCTCACAGGTTAACTGAGTGATTACAGATAGAAATTGTAGGTCCAGCTGATTCATCAAGCTAATTAATTTAATTACTTGATCAAGGTTAGCTGTGCCAAAATATTAGATGGCAAACTAGGTGCTGTGCTGAAAATAATGCTTCATGAAACACTAATTTTTCAAACATTAAAAATTATGCAAATACAAATAAAAATATGCTGAAAAATAGATACTGATAATAAAAACTTACGTAAAAAGTTGTGGTGCAAGATGCCCTAGAAAAACACTTGATATTTTCATCAGCAGCTGAACTAGAAAAGAAAATGAAGGATATGATGGGTAATATGCTCAGGAAAAAAAAATTGATGTAGCTTTCCAGCTCTGAAAAAAAAAAATTAAAAAGCTTTCATATTGGATCCACCTGTTTAATCTAACCTCAAAGTGGAATGTTTGATTTTTAAATGCTCTAATATAGAAAATACAGGTATTTCATTTTGACTTCTATTTAAAAAGTGAATTGTTGTATTTTTTCCTTTTATCTCTGGCTGATAGTTAATTTAACTTCAGACATTCATATGTGTGAAAATATTTTGCTCAAGCGTTTGTGAATGCTTCAGTGATTTTTAGTAACTTAAAATGGATTCTTTTAAAACTCATATTAATATTGTTCAGTCAGCCTATATTTATTGTGGTTAGAGATAAATGTAAACTGAAATTTCGCTACACTTAATAGGAAACTCTCATCAGCATTTGAGGCTTACCTTTAAATTGGGGAGAACAGCAACAGTGAAAGAGGTTGGACTTACAGCCTTGGTAAGGTATTATTTCTGGGAGAATGTTATCAACTTTGTGACTAAACCCAGTTGGCTCAACTGGGATCTAAACAGGGTTTTATCTGTTGGTAGACCAAAACATATGAGAACCAAGTCATCTGTCTCAACGAGACCCTCATTTTGTGCTTCAGTTAAGGCTTGAAAACCTTGTTATCTATACAGAAAAGTATTGAAAGTGGGGTTTGTTTTTAAATTAAGAGTAAGTTCCTTTATTTCTCAAGGATTTCCCCTCCCTTATGATTACAGCATGAGATGCACAGTCTTCCACCCCTGTGAACATGTGGTTTCTTTGAACAGGGATGAGTGAATTTTTTTTTTCTACCCCTCTTTTCTACGATCTTCCTTATATCATTTTGCTTTATTATACATGTGAGGAATTGAGGATTTTTTGGTGAAATACTGAGTGTCAAAGAGAGAGATTGTCTGTATTGCTTTGTTAGTGATAGTCATCTTTGTTGTTGCAAGCCAATGCAATTGTCCTCTCAGATAAAAGCGTTTCCAGGGACTCAGTGCTCTTATTCTTGGCTATTCCTGGCTCTGGAGATACCGAGTGCAAAGCCTCTTTACAGTCAGGACTGAGGGGAGAAGTTTTATCAACACATGGGCTTTTATTTTTTGTTTTCTTTGTATTTCCACAGGAATAGTAGATTTCTACAAGAATAGTAGATTTTCGTTCTGTGTTTTTTAAGCAAGGAGAAAACAAGTACAAGTTACTGCAGAAGTGTTAATAGCATTTAGAGTAAGTTTTCAGATATTGAGATAGCAGTTTTCCGTCCTGCTCAGGCTGTGGAAAGCAGTCAGAAGAACAGAGCTGCAGATGTCCAGTTGGCATCAAAGAGATGGACTGGCTCCACCATCCCTCACTTGCTCTCCACATGTCACTAAGGGTAGGTGTTTGAAGTGTAGGTGGAAGAAAAGTAGCTGGTCCAATGTGGTGTTTCCATTAACTGACTCAATCTAGAAAAATTCTTCAGATTTCTTTTAAAACACAGAACAAACTAAGAGCAACTTTGCTTAAATAACTGGTTTCTTGATGAACCAGTTCTCCGCTAAAAGTATTTTGGCATAGATGTACATAGTATTTGTTATTTTTCTATGGATATAACACTGTTCTTTTTCTATTCAAATAAAAACTACCTTTGCCCAGAACATATGTAGAATGTAAGTTCTTTGGAGCAGAAACCAATCTGTATCACCATCAAGTTTAAGCCTAAAAGTGAGATTGAAAAATCCTGCTCATTTTGAGTAGCCCTTACTCAGCAAATGTTCCTGTCCAGATGTGGGTATGAACAAGCTTCTCAGGAGCTGGCTACATATTAAAGAAACAGCTACATGTAAGAAAATCATTTGTTGTAAACATTTGAGGCAATCCCAGGCCTCAGTGTCATTCTGTAACAAGGAGTTGCTGCATGTCATTGCTGGTTTCTTTTGTTAAGTTTTCCAGTTTCAGGCTATGATGGTTGAGTAGTCCCTAGCTGAATCCCAACGACAAAGTTGGTTTAAAGTTCCCTTTGCTTCTGCACCAGATTTATCATGGTAGAGTCCAGTGAATGGCATCACTGTCTTCAGAGGGTCATTTCAAAATAGATGAAAATGGTACCTGAAAATGGTACCAAACTTTTGGTTCACACAGAAGGTTTCTGTTCACAAAGGACTGATGTTAGCTCAAGGAAAGGTGAAGTTCTAGTGGAAAAGCAGTGCTCTGAATCATTTATGGCAAGGAGAATGTGTTGTTACTGGATGTTGTGGAGCCATCTATGCTCAAAGGTGATAATTTTGACAGAAAAAGTAAAAGTAAGTACCACCACTTTCTGATAAAATAAAATTCCACATGTATTTATCAGAGTACTAAGAAGACTTTCTAGACTGCTTAATGCATAATATCATGCTATTTTAACTCTTATTCTTGCTTCTCCATTTAAAATTATAGAGGTTTTTTTGGAATTGGTAGGTAGACATCATTTTTTCTTCAAAGATATTTTTCTTGGGACAATTTGATTGCTCAACCATTTTCCAATCTGCAAGTAATTCTTTAATTAACTAAAACGTCTACTAGAGAATTAAAACTCATAGTAAATATGGCGTATCTGGGGGAAAATATTTTCAGTATAAAGTTGTATAAAATTCCAGTTCATACAATACTAATTGCTTGTACAAAATAATGTTATTTTCTTGAGACAGCAAATCATAATTATGGGGTTTTAATTATGGGAATTTCAAGTGGAAAATAAAAAAAAATAGCAAACTGGTATCAAAATGTAGTGTTTATGCTAAAATATTTTTTCTTTTCCAAAGCTCCTGCATATTTTTTTGCTTGAGTCCTTGCTTGAATAAGCTGCAATGGGAAACACAGGAAAGGGTCAGTTTCTCAGCTGGTGTGAATCAGAGGCATTTCAGTGAGTATATCAAACTACTGCAAATCACATAAGCAGAGGATCTAGCCCAGAGTCCTCAGCTGCTCTAGCAGTTTTCACAAGGGTACAGACATTTTGATTATCTGCTGCGGTTTGATAGAATGACTGTTTACTGTGGTGCTGCTGGCTGAGTAGCATCAGTGGTTGCAACCCAAAGAAAAAAGCCAGTGCTGTTCACAAGCACACTTTGTGCCAGAGTAAAACTCTCTGCCATGATACTCATAATTCCCTTGGTAGAAAAAGGACTGGTCCTTTTGAGAAGGTATTGTGGTCATTCTTAACATTTAAAAGGCCTCACTGATTTTGCCTGTTGAGGATGCTTAACGATGACCTTGTAGAAAATAACAGAATTACATAAAACTTATATGTGGAAATTACTTGAAATGTACTATCATACATATACATTTACTTTTTTTTTATGCAGACAACAGACATTCAAGGGACTTACCTTCAAATGTTTCGGAAGCATACTAAAAGGAGGTAACATTCTAGTAGATATTGTTTAACGTAGCATTTAAATCTCCAAAATCACTACTCCACTCTACAAAATAATTTAGCATGATTTCAGCTGCTCAGCAAAGGTGTAGTTGGTTTGTGGTTGGGGTTTTTTTTGCCTCCCAAAAAACAAACACCACCACACAAATCAAATTAAACAAAAGCAATCCATCAGAAGAACGGTATGACCTTTGCAAGTACTTTCCTGAACCCGGGATCTTTGGAAGTGATCCCCAGTCAAAGCACATAATAAGGTAATTGCAGATATGGGTCAAAGAGAAATCTTTATAGTCCTATCTGTCCTATCCTTCTGCACAGAAACTACTAGCAGCTGTCTAGTCAAGAGTATAAAAGTTGATTAAGCATATCATGGCACTTCCCCGTAATTTCTCCTAGTCTACAACATCTCTGTGTTAATAGCTCTATATAGATTTTTACCCTGCAAATGTGTGTAAGACTGTAGTTTCCACAACACTGTGGGGTATGGATACCACACAGCCTATGTACCTTTTGTGTGATCAATCACATCCTTTTGTTTGTTTGGACTACCTACCTGTGAAATTCACTGTTGCCCTGTGGTGACACGAATGGTGAACTGCTGGTCCTAATTGTTTTTATGTGCCACAAATGTTGTTACAGAACACCATCATAACTCCCCTTAGATATCTGTGTTTCAGGCAGTAGACCATGGTCCATTTATTCATCTGTTACGCGGAAGTAAGTATCTCAAATGGGGTGCCAAAATGTAGTCCCAAAGAAAGGGTCCTTTACCCAGTGTGCAAAACCAATTGACACTCAAGAGTTGAGATATTTGCTTTATTTCAGTTCTGCAGAAACGGGTGCTAAGCAATAAATCTAAAATCCAGCACATTGTTAGCTCAAACAGCAGCAGTTTATATACAGTACAAATAGCAAAGAAAATGTATGTGGTTAGTTATGTGATTTTACATCACATAAATCTTTGCATGCATGCTCCATCAGTTACCTAATTCATTATGGTGTTACCTAATTCATTATGGTATTACCTAATTCATTATACAATGTTCTCCTCCTAAAGGTGTGGTTTTTAGTATTAAAATCACCACAGGTTGTATAGGGGACACCTCAATGTTTTGATCTTTGTCCAAATCTGTCTCTGATTTATGTAAAGAAGCCATAATGAGCCATTATCTACAAAAATTTACAGAATTTTACTGTCTTTACATTCTGCTCTTAATTATTGTATCTTGTTTCTGATTATTTTAACCTTTGAGGTCATCCTGTCCTTTAGTCTTAAGGGCCTTCCACTCTTTTTATCTTGGTTTCAGACCAGTTACTTACATGCTTATTCATCCTAAAAGTTTTTAACTCTATCCTTCCGACATCAAATACATTCTGTCACTCTTTTCTGAAAATTTTCCATTTCTACTGTCACCTTTTGGAAAAAGGTGGCCAGGAATGCCTGCATCATTCAAAATACTGGTACTGTATACATATAGACAGACATATAATGGTGTTCTCTGGGTTTTTTTCCTCTGTTCTTTTTGTGGTGATCTATATTGCTTGCTTTATTGATTACCTCTCAACAGAACTGAAAGAAATGGGTATGCTTACTAAGGTAGAACAAGAGTAAGTATAATTGATGTCTAATTTCTTCAACATCCTTGTTTATCCTTCCTTGACTTCAATTATTAATAATGAAGCCTTTCTTTTCTTATCAAAGACATATTTGGATGGAGTAGGTTTACTACGCTTACTCTGGAATAGGGAAATCTATAAAAAGCATTGCTGGAGGTGCTCTTGCATTTGAACATAAGCACTAATTGAAAGTGTGTTTTTTTTTTTTGTAGGCTGCTGGTCATTTTTTTCCTGCTTTCAGTGATAGCAGATGAGATTGTTAGAGAAAAAGCTGCTGCATTTGATGCTGGATTTGCTGCATTCTGTTCCTCTTGGCACCAGCAATCAAAGAATTATCATATCTCCTTTTTATATTTTGTAGGAGCACTTTGAGAAGGGAATGGGAGGGACCCCAGGAAATTCAGGTTTTGGGCTCTGCTAAGCAGATCCTGGCACCTCTCTGCAGTGAGCGATACAAGGGGTGCAGCGCACTCTGCTAAGCAAAGTGTGGGATAAGTCCTCAGCCCAGTCAGTCCTCTCCCAGCCAGGAGCACTGCAGGGATTCTCACCTCATAGCAAGAGATGAGAAGCAACTGCACCTCCCACTGAAGCTAGTTGGTCTCACATTGTGCCTGCTCCAAGTGGAAGCAGGAACATAAGGAGTACATCCACTCCAGCTTGACAGCCAACCCAATAATGCATGTAGAAGAAGTGTGGGTGGTTTTAAAAAACTGCTGGCAGCAGATGCTTGGCTGGTGTAAAGCATCTTCAGTGGTCGTGTGAGAATCCACACCAGCTGAGGATCTCCTCCTGGTTGTGCAGTCAGGACTTCAGATGGTTGTCTGCACTGAAAGCAGTTGAATTTCCCCCACTGATCATTTAAAAGAAATCTTAATCCTTTCAGAGCCTGCATTTTTGAAGCCTTGTAATGATACACGCTGATTGTTCCGTTCACTTCATCAAAACTAATCATCAAATGTAAAACATTGTGACTGACACAAACAAGGAGTTGCTATATCACTAATCTCTTAAGAAAATTTGAATCTACACAATTAGACAAGCCACAGGGCCTTAGAAATGTAACAGCATTCTCAATAAGTAGTATGTCATTGAAGTCTTTCTATAACATGGACTCTGAGTAAAAATCTGACAAGTTTTCTGAATGACTCAAGCATCTTGCTGCTCTTTTTGTATGTAAGAGAGAAAGGAACACAGCACTTTCTTGATACTCCTTTGTAAGGATTTACAAAGTGTCTATGCCTCTCATTTTGTCAGATTACATTAATTAGCAGTGAAAATCACTCACAAAAAGAAGTATGCAAGTGCTTTTTGCAGGCTTCTTGCAGTTGAGATATTTGTGGGATGCCCCAGTTTAATCTTGGGTTTTATAGCCCTTCCTCTTAGAGTAATTTTTGTTGACATTTTCAGTGGATGCTTTCTCTGAGATGTAGTGTCAGAAAAACATGAATGAAGCTTTGCACAGTTATATTACTTTTCAGCAGTAGTAGGAAGAGTATGATGATAACATTCATTCTAAGATGAAAACAAAAACTCAGCTACATAGCATTTTCCATCTGGTCATGGTTACCTATTGCCACATGGTTGTCACACATGCATGTGAAAAATGGATGGGTTCTGAAGATTTTCCCCTAAAGAGCATTTATTTATTTTTTTTTTTTATTTTTAAAAAATATTTTTAAAAGTAGGTTTCACTATTTTAAACGCATGTGTTTCTGAGTGGCTTGTTCAGGAAAGAAATAACACCACTCAGCTTCATGGAGTACTCAATGAATACATAATCTGAGTTTACAGTTCATAGCAAATAGATGACCCACTTATATAAGAAACCTTATTGAGAGTCCTGTAAGTAATCAAGTGGTGGAATTGTACATGTTCTTACATAGAAGAATAGGTAAAATCTGATAACATTTCTGTTCACAAAGATAATTAAACTAGAAGGAAAATCAATATGTAAGATAGTAGTAGTAAAATACTATTCTAAACTATCTAGTTATAGTTTCCATGACCGTTTTAAATTTCAGTCTCTTCCAGGGAGCTTGAAGGTTGGGTGTGGGTTGTTTGTTGGTTTGGTTTTTTTTAAAGCATAACATCTGAGCAATATGGAAGGGACAAGAAATCAAGGGGATGTTTTAGTATATATCAGAACCACTAGAAAATTAATCATTTGCATTCAAAGCATCTGAGGCTTATGACTGAGAGAGAGTTGAAGGATCATGGGCTGTCAGAGGTAAGCAGGCTGAAGCTGATAGCTGCTTAAAAAACAACAACACTGAAGACAGATCCAACTGGGAAATGGAAGAATGTGGAATGTTTTCTGACTATACTTAAGGAATTCAGGAGTTACTCTTCTCCCAGACTGCAGTTTCTGAATATTAGGATTCAATGTGTCTCAAGGTTAGAGAGTAATAATACTGTAGTTGACCAGGAACTGATATATTGTAAGACTGAAGTATTGCACTTCTGTTGATATCAAACTTGTAACTACAAATTATACGTTTTACTTTATTCTGTTGTTGTACAACTAATTCAAGCTTCAGAATCCCACCTATGTGCCATTATTACCACCATTCTTGAAGCCTGCAGATCTGCCGCAATTTATCTTCCACTGAAGCTCTGAAAGACTGAATGTCTCAAAACATCAAAAATATCCATGAACACAGAGACAAGAGGCAAACAACTGCAAACTCTATAAGTATAGTAATACCCTTATGCCACAAATCCAATATATGTAACAGCTTGTAAGGGGTATTTTAGGCATCACATTCAGATGTAATTCAGGAAAATGAAGTACTGAAGAGAGAAAACCAAATTCCTTTTTCGGACCAGTGGGGAAAATGGTATGGAGGGTGCAGGAATCAGAAGTTTCTGAGCTAAGTAAAGACTGTAAGGGCAATGTTTTTTTCCCCTTCTATCTGAGCTTTGCCAAAGGGTACTGAATAAAATCTGTTACAGGAAACATCGTCTGTTTTATATGATAACTAGCAGCATCATTCTCTGCAAGCTAGCAAGAGGCCTAACCTAGCCTATGGGATTGCCGAATGTGGCTTTCACTGCAGATTGCCCAAAGAGTTTGTCAGCACCACCAGTTTATTTGGATTTTGTCATTTTCATAAAAGCCCTGTGTCTTGAGACTGTCAGATTCACTTGAGTCTACTTGAAACAGCAGATAAGATTAAAATGGTCCTGAAAAGACTGTTGCAAAAGGGAGGCATAAAGTAAGGAAATGTAAAATGCACCTGAAAGCAATCTTTTCTCCAAACCACGATATAAGGTTGTGACTGGTCTTAGATGCTGTAGCTGAGGGCTGATGCCACAAAGTCCCAGTCAGAGAACTGCCTTTGAGAGCAGATGTGTGAAATTACTTTGGAAAGGGAGCAGCTTAGTCCTGCTTGCTCTGGGCACTCTCTGACTCTCTGACGTTTCCTCTTTTTCCTTAGTCTCAAATGGGTCTCTCAGGCTCTCTAGCACTCTTCTCCTGTCTGTTTTATCCCAAAAGAAAATGGCTTTGATAATATACATCTCTTCTCGTATTTACCCTGTTTCTCTTCACTAATTTCCTGGCATGTTCATTTCCCCTGTCTCAGGGAGGCTTCTCTAAATGTACATTGCCATTTTAGTCCTCTCTTCGCACATTTCTTACAGCTGAAAGGCTTTTTAGTCCTCACTTAGCACATTTTTGCTGGTTGAAAGACTTTTAAAATTATTTTTTTTTAGATTTTTAACAGGTTTTTACATTTTCTGGGCTGACAGGACCCCACCATAAGAAGTAGCAATTTTGCCGTGCATAAATTCTATTAAAATCCTCACCATTGAGTTTTTCACTGAGATCATGCATAGCAGATGTAAAGTCTTTTTGATGGTGTTGCCAGTTGCCAGTTTTGGAGATCCTGCTATGACAAAATGACTAGTGTTGAGAAGCATTTGTGCCATTGGTGGGATTCCCTGCAGAAGCAGATGTGTTCACCCCTGAGCAGACACAAAAGTAATGTCTGGTATAGGAGGGAGATGTGTGATTTATAAGAAGGAGAAGTAAGACTGCATGTATTTCCACAAATCAGATGTTTGCACAGGTGAAGCTTCCACAGACTGTGGACATTTATTCTCAGATGTATGCTGAACCCACTGCAGTGCATCCCTCACTACAACTTGCAATTCTCCTAAGAGAAAAGCATCTACTCCACAGTGGTCCATCAGGCTCTGGTCTGTCCTCAGCCTAACGAGCTATGAAGAAACTACATGACCTGACTGCAATGTAAGTGTAGATCAGGAACTCCTCCACTGAAATCAGTGGGATTATGGCACTGTAAAAGTGATGTATGTGAGAGGAAAACCAGAACCATGAGATGAATGATGGGAGTTGCGACTGAGCTGTAGAAACTCTTGGTATAGCTGGTCTGTAAGATGCAGAGACTGTGCAATGCTTTCAGAAGAGGAACAGAAAAAAAAGGAAGATTTAGGGGAGACATGAGTAAAGCAGCAAAGCAGATGGTCTTGTTTAAAATAGGGAAACAAAAATAATTCTAAACTTTCTGAGGAATCAATTGTTGCTCCCACAGAAAGCAAGAATGGGTCTTTTCCTCACCACCTCTCTTGTTTTAATGGCTGGGAGGAAGCTTAGCTTTAAGTTCCAGGCTCTATTGAAAGTCTTTTTCTGGACTGGGGTTTTTTAATCTCACTTTTCTTTGAAATTATGCTAGAGCTAATTGCTACTCTACTGCCTGTAGTTAAAAAAGTATTCATCTTGGGTTTAGCTTTTGAATTGCTCTCTAGTACTTGCTAGAATTCCTTTAACACAGACTTTGCATTCAATTCTTGTAAATTTCCTTCTCCAGGGAAATAGAAAAACACAAACCTATAAGAACTTGTCCAGAACAGCCTTTTTGAGTTTCTTATGGCATCAGTAGTCTTTGGAGCTGCTTACTTTGTTGCTTTGGAGAGGTTAAGAAGAGCACTCCCATGGCATATTGTGTTCTGATGTGTTTTAAATGCTGTAGAAGATTCAGATGTGAAGTAGAAATCTCAGACAATTTAGCCCTGAGTTAAAGATCCAGTTTTTGAGTGAAGCCTTGATGCCTCGATTCATCAAATACATATTTTGTGTAGGCCAGTGTTATATGAGTTTTAGATCATATATTAGTGCATTTTAAACATATTTTGCCCTGATCACTTAGATTGTGATTCAGTTGTGATTAGGCACACACTTTCTCCAAGTAGATGAGTAGTCCTGTTGAAACCTTTTACCAACACTCTTCCAGTTCACATTCACATAAGCCACTTGATTGCAGAACTGTGACCTGTGTTTCTGTGAGCAATCCATATGTCTTTTCTTTAAGTCAGGTTTTAATTTTTTTGTTTGTGGGCATGAATTTTAAGTCATCAATGTGACAGTTTCCAAGTAAAAAATCTTGTTCTTGTTTTTTTTTCCCCTTCCTCACAACTGCCCTTCTCTCCCTGTTTATTTGAAGGCACAATGTAAATTTTAAAGACACTGAGTGGTGGGCATTCAAGTATGAGTCAGAGCAGCTTTTTAGTATCTTCTGCTTTGTGCCAGCGCTTGGGACAGTT
>JAVSBS010015483.1:0-29914 GCA_033124195.1 Coracias cyanogaster | reverse complement strand
CCCTTCTCTCCCTGTTTATTTGAAGTCACAATGTAAATTTTAAAGACACAGCCAGCAGGGAAATGCTGCATTTTGAATTGGGGTGATACATATAGGAAGTGAGAGACCGCTGAGTCAGGCACAGTTTGCTGTTTGTCGCTGCCTAAAACCATTAGCAATATGAGATTATACAAGGCACCTGCTGAAAGATCAAAAGATCTTACTTGAAACCCTGGAGAGTGATATTAAAGGCAGATTTGTAGCCTGTACCCTGCACAAAACCAAAACCGATTTATTTTTCTTAGAGCTTTTATGGCTTGACTAATAAAGGCAGAAAGACAGCATGATTTTCCATGGTTTGTCACAAGACTTTCAAATTGTCCAATGTGATCTTTGAAACATCTTATGAGAAGTGGGGGGAATTAATACAGATATTGTTTCATAGAGAGGCATAGAGTAGTCACATCCCTTATTGCCTTAAATCCACTTTGTTCATCTTGGTGTGTGTGGGGTGGCAGGACTCAAGCAACACACGGCTTTGACTTTGAAGTGCTTAATTGCCTAATGTACTCAACAGTGCTGACCTGAGTGCCAGGGTCCTCTGTGTAATGCAAGAGGAGGCCTGGGTGCATAAAAAGCCAGTGTTTTAATAGCTCAGGCTAATCAGCAGAAGGTTCTGGAGGGGGCAATATGGCTGAAACTCTGATCCTCTCAGGAGCAAAGTTAACAAACCCTGTACTGAAGGAATGCATCCATCTCCAGTCTGATCTCCTTCTGGTATGAGAAGGAGTAGAGGAAAGCACCTATTGAAACACTGCTGCGAAAGTTAAAAAGTTATAATGAAACCCTTTATTTTCCCGAAAGTTAGAGCATCTGCTGCCATTTTGCAGCTAACTGCTGTAACTGCCTGCTGCTCTGCAGTGGCAGGTTCCCAAGTGATGCACGCTTGAGGGTTTTCACTCTGCATTCACTTTACTTTAAGTAATTAATAATTTATTGGGCTGGAGTGGAAAAAATGCAACTGCAGCCTAATGACTAGACAGGTCTCTCTGGGAGAAGTATGAAGTGGGTTCATGTCCCTGCTCCAGTGTGCGCTTAACCTTACGCATTCATTGAGCCAAACACTTGCTGAGTCAGTTCTTCCTTAAGTGACTACAGAGATCACCAGGATGCAGCGATTCTTGCTCATGTTTATCTACTCTTTCTCTCTGCATTAAATTCTTCATGGAAAGTAGAATAGTTTATAGTATAAAGATTATGAAAGCACCACACTTGAAATATTACATAGCCCGGTAGTCTGAGTCTTTATTTTGGCAGCAGGAGTTGCAGGTTCAAACCCCTTCGAACTGGACATGGAGATTCGCTGCTTGTATCCTGTCTGCATGTGAGTGAAAGGGGGAGGCATTTATTTTTCGGTTACAGTTTTATTTGCAGCCTGACTGTGCTCTGTGAAAACCTGAATTCTCATGGAAAAAGGGACAACTGTACAAATGAGTCATAGTGGTTAATTTGGAAGCAGCTCAGCTAAAAGTCTAGCCTTAATTTCTGAAGTGATAATTGGTCTTCCTGAGGTTATTGCTAAGTTAACCACTTAATGAATAGCCAAAAGCAAATGGATGGTGTTTCTGATCCCTGTGAAATCATCATGTAAATAAGATACAAAAGTAAATTCCTCCCTCTTTTCAAATCTGACTCTTTCAAGAGAACTTTAAAACTTTTGTTCAGCAAAATTATAAAACTTTTCAATCATATGCCTGAATTAAAGTAGTACTTAAATATTTTAAATTATTTTCTTGCCTGCTTTAAAAGTGTCAAAGCTTTAAGTCTTGCATTTCTGAAAAATGGCTGCCGCAGGTAGAAGACTGTGAATACACTTGCTGTTGATATGCTTTGGCCATGTCCTTTCATCTCCTGCAGTTACCAAACGCAATCACAACAGCTATGGATGCAGCCCCAGGAAGGTTTTAGGTGGAAAGGGATTTCCTGGTGGCAAAGAGTCAAGGTTTTTATTCTAGTGTCTATTCTTGCTTCAGGCAGTGTTCAGAGAAGGAAAGGTCTGCAGCCAAAATACCTCTGAGCCCTGCCAGTCCCTGCTGCTGTAAGAGGCTGAGTGGTGGGCATTCAAGTATGAGTCAGAGCAGCTTTTTAGTATCTTCTGCTTTGTGCCAGCGCTTGGGACAGTTCCCAGCTGCCCTCAGAAGGCAAACAGTGTAGATGTGGCTTAATTCCCCTGAGCCTGGCATGGTATCATGACTACTGGGTTTGAGGGCACTTCTAGTGCTCAATAGCAATTTTCCAGTGCTGTGAACACGACAAGTGTCTTACCTTGCAAAGTCTTCTTCCATCAGCAAGCAACTATTGTCCTGGCTCCAACTGAAATGTCTTGTCATTTCAGAAAGAGACTGTATTTGCATTTGTAACAGCTGTTTGTGTCAAAGACTTTTGAAAGGCTTTGAGTCCCCATATATTCCAGTCTAAATCAGATTTTAGACTGTCAGGGGTCTGAATGGATACAAACATATGTTGATAGGAGTGATGACTTGAAGATGCTAAGCAGAGAAAATGAGAATAAAATGATCACTCCTAGAAAAACAAGGTATTAATATCATAAGACAATCCTTCAAGGGAAAACAGCAAAAAATAAGAAAAAAAAACCAAAACAACAGAACAAACAAAAGCACCCCAAAACAAACACCCAAACCCCAAAGTCTAGGAGAAAAGGAATACATGGTAAGCTAAAGAGGTGTTTTTTTGGTATAAATAGTACTTTTCCAAAGCTCTCTAAAAAGGTAGGTACAGGCTCATTGTGCAGTCTTTGTGCTCCTTCAGGAACACAGGGTTTTAGTTCAAGTCAGTCAGTCATTTCAGATATATCGCTTTAGCTTGGAAGTTGGCACATTACTGCTAACATCAGTGAATGTGTTTTAAAGAGCTTTTTGGCTTGAATAGAGATTAGAAAGTCCTTTCTAAACTTTTTTTGTTTTTTTTTAAAGACACATATGATTCTTCCACATTTGTGTTTTAGCACATTATTTAACCAATAGATCCTTGGCTGAATGATTGTATAATGCAGGAATTATTCCAGGAACTGGCATTGCATATCTGATGGGAATAGCTATATTTTAATTCCCTTGCTTTGTGTCTGAGAGCATTTACTTTCTTCTGCCTCTGCTATTGTCAGAAGTCATCCTTTTCCTTCCAGATCCATCCAGGAACTGTCTGACAGAAGTCTGATGATCCTCTTTCCAAACATTGTATCATTTCACATTCTTTATGATGTGAGGTATTTTCTTAAAACTCTGAAGTACTGAAGACCTATTCTTTTTTCATTTTACATATGGGCAAATGAGGCCAAGTACAAGCCAGGAGCTAGTGTCTAACAAAGCCAGATTTCCAGGTTGGAAAACACCCAGTCACTCCTTTTTTTCTAGAAATCGAGAGGTGCTTGAAATTACCTTAGCATGTTGATATCACCTTGCCAGTAAAAGCTTTTTTCCTAGAAGGCAGTCTTATTGTTTAAAAAAATGGGGGAGGGGGGTTTGTGTGCAAAAGGCATAAAGCAGCCAAATCTCCTTTAAATAGAATAGAATTCATTGCTGGGCTGGGCTTAAATTTACGGTGCTTAGAAATGTTCTTTTTAGTGCTTATTAGGTTGTTTTTCTTTGGTCACTCTCATCCATGTGGAATTATCTAGGGTACAGACAAATCTATTAATGGGCTGTGGGAGCCGTTGTTATTCCATTCTGAATGCTATGCCGTGCTGGTTCCTTTTCATTCCTCCTGCACTTATACAGCTGAGAGGTAGCATTTTCTATATTTCTATTTTCTACTATCTTTTCCCAGCTGATCCTTTTAACAGAGTTGTTGGTTTCCTTTCAAGTACAGAATAAATGTCAATTAGTCCCTCATCTGTTTTATGACTGATGCTTGAATCTTAAGGGTGTAAAATCCAAGTAGCTCTGCATGTTGTACTCATCTAAAACTGGACGTTCTGGCCTATAAAATTTATCTGCATTACACTGGCAAGGTTTGAATCTGATGAAAGGGTCTGCATGAGAATAGAGCCCAGTAAATGCAGAGGAGCAGGGAGGATCAAGCACATTTGTCACCATTACCTTTATTGTGCCTCTTCCAGTAAATAGAGTATTCCTTTCACTCATGTTCCTGCCAGTTTCCCAGTGTCCACTTTCATTTTGAGATTAATAGAATATGATATGATTCTCTTTCTCAGATCTACATATTGATACTGCTCTGGCCTTATTGTACTTTTTACCAGATCATTCTTGCTAATATGCTCTTACAAAATTTCTCATAAATGTTTAATTCCTAACAACAGATACCGGAATAATTTTCATGGTACAGGAATGTTCCGCTGACCAACTTACTGGACTAAAAATGCTAATATGACCCTTGGGTCAGTCATGCAGCCGTCTTTAATGTAAATTTAATACAGTGATTCCCCTGGAGATGGAATATGGCAGGCTTACCAGAGCTGCACTGCATCAAGGTATCAGTATTTAACAGCCCCTGGTTACTAGGCTACTGTTCCCCTCTGAGACCAGAAAAGATGATCACAGAAATGCACTTTCATGTTATCTATCACATATACAGCTGGCTATGTTGTATGAAGAAGGCGTTTTACAGATTTGATGAGAGGTTTAAAAATAATAAAGGACTGGATGGGAGGGGGCAGGGGGAGAGGCAGAAAACATGGGATTCTAATGTCCCAGTTTGTTCTCCAATTGTTTCTCTGTAGAAAAACTACAAAAAGCCCAATATATACACTTGATATCAAATAAAACATCGTTTTTTTAATAAGCTGAAGAGATGCCTTGGCAAGCAGCCACCCAGGGAATTTTCCACTTGTGTTGCCTTTGCAGCCTCTTTCAAACCTACTGTTAAGCAGCAGGGGCACATATGCACTTCACTCCCTTTTCTATTATGCAGCTATGACACATTAAGCTCCTTGAAATGGTATTCATATTTTATCAGCTCTTCTAACTTTGGTTCTTTATTTATAATGTGCTTTTTTATTATTATTCTTTATTTCCATCATGTATGTCCAGATTTAGTAAAGAAAGAAACCAAAACAGTTAAAGAAGAAGGAAATAAAGCAAAAAACCAAACCCCTCTGTGAATATAAATCAAACCTTTCAGGTGGAGGGTATTTATTCACTTAGTGTTAAAGAACTCATCTGATCATTATTTTCTCTTTTCATGCACAGCTTGCCATGGCACCCTCTGCAGGTCATATCTGATTTGCTTGCATTCAATATAGCATTTTTACTTAGAAGAATAGCAGATATTATTCCCTAAAGCATTATATTTAAACTGTGTCTGCTATCTGCCAAAATGCTGAGCTTCCTGGTTAAGAAAGTACTGAAGTATCTAAGCAAATCTGTGCTGATTTGCAAATGCAACAACACAGGCTTGACAAAGACTTTAGAAAACAATGCTTATATGTAGGTAGCCTTTTTTTTATAAGTGCAGGAAATCTTTGTTGTGGTATTGAGGAAAACATTGATTAACTGATACTGATATCCCTGTCTCTTAATGTTGAAGGCAGTCTGTAGCTCTGACAGGAGCTGAATTTACTACCACTACCCCACCAACCCGAGCAGGTAGTAAAAATCAAAGACTTTGCAACACTTTGTGTAGGTGGAGGAACACCATATTGTGAGCACACAATATTTTTGCTACAATCTCAGTGTGTTTGTTTTGTAAATAAGTCCTGTTTTTCAGAATACAAGAGAAATAGCCATCAGCCATTTTCCCTATTCTGAAATACCAGGCTTGCTACTATGTCCTCGAGAAGCCTTTCTCTCTCTCTTACTCCTGCCTCCTACTTCCATCATATTTAGACTTGTTTCTTAGCCCATGCTTCTACAAGCAGGAAAACATTTCTCCCCAGCTCACACAGGTTAGCCCTGCCATGACCTGAGTAGCAGTAGCCTGTGAGTCCCAGGCAGAGATGGGGTTTTTGTTGCTGAACAAGACTCATAGCTCCCATCATGGGTGCTTTGTATGTGAAGGTAGTAAAAAGCATTGTTAAAATCAATGAATACATGAAACAATGTCTTCATATACCCGTGGATGCCAGCAAATGATTGAGATTTTGTTGGCTGTTTGGCAAGACCGAGTTTCAGAGAAGGTGGGAGGCAGGGGGGGTTGCACATGCGTTCTTTGCTGTGTGAACAGGATTTTGATGCCTGCATTATTTGGAAATCTTGCGTGTCAAGAGAAAAGCCAATCTCTGAAAGCTGGGAAAAGAAACAAAACTGACTGCTAAAATCTCAATCCTTCCTACTTGAAGGACACTGCTAAAGTAAAAATCATGAAACATTGGTTACCTCTTAGTGGATGAAGGATGAATTGCATTGTATTTGGGGCAGATGGCACAGTTCCTTGGTAGGGCAGGGCTGCTGGGGAAGAAAAGAGGACCAAACTGATGGCAACACAGCAGAGCACTTCTTAAGTATTCCCGCAATACTAAGCGCATGCATAAATCTAGAGACTGTGACTCATTGTCTGATGTTTTCCTGGAAAAAAAGATTAGAGGTAAAATGGATAGTATGAAAAATCCTTTGCCTACTGTAAAGATATGAATCTAAAAATATAGTTTTTTCATAGAGCTTTTGTTTCACTTTCCTTCTTAGATGCTGTGTCCTCCATCAAAAATTTTTAGAAGTTTTGAATAGAGAAAAGTGAAACATATATTTTGCTCTGTGGTTTGTCATCAGCTTTAGACAGAATTGTAGCATGCAAATGGACTGTCAGTGGTAATGTACCACTTGAATTTCTTTGGAATGCCATAGTCAAAGAAATTGTACTCTTCCGGTATAGCCAACCAGCAGTACTCCCTTCAGATCTCTGCTCTCAATGTGATTCCTCATTGCCAGATATTTCTCAAAGCCCTTTGCACTGGCAAAATATATTGCTAACATTTTCTCACTTTACACACAGAAAAATGCATGGTACAACAAGATGGAGAATTAAGGCCTCCAGCCTACAGAAATGAAATAAAACCTGGCTTCATTCTGAGCCAGATTTTGACCTTGGGTAGGTATCACTGGATCTGTTGATTTAATTAAAACTTAGTTCTATGTTTCCCAACTTTGAGGACCAACTTTCAGTTCAGTGTTCAGTGTACTCATGAGGTTTATGAAGCAGTTGTGAGGAGGGAGTTTGAAGGATGTTAACTCATTTAGTTGTGAAGGTTCATAACTTCCTGCAGCAAACTTTTTTTTATCATTGCCAGGCAGTTTCAGCTGTACCAAGCAAGCAGAACTGAATATGACTTTGAAGGATTTGAGGAGGATACTTCATACTTGGTGATAATTCTAAAGTGCACTTGTGCTTGTGTTGTTTTGTTATTTTTCTTACTACTGACTTTTACAGAATAACCACTTCAATATCTCTTAATTTATAGAAAAATCAAGAAAGGGGTTATTTTCATATTGTGTAAGACATTTACCTGTCCAATACCCACATGAACAGACAAAACCAAAGGAATAAGCAGGCATAGATAAAACATGAATCCATGACCTTGCTGTTAGAATCCATCACAACAGGACAAATTGAGATCCTCTTTAACTTCTCAAAGTGGAAAGTCTGGTGAACACTCCTATGTTTGCATATATGTGAGAGCAATTTCAGAAATAGGAGCTGGCTTCTTAGCTGATCCTATACCAATTTACAAGGTTTTCATACTATCTTATGTCATGTCAATGACTGGAATTCACTGGGAATAAACATTGTAGCAAAATTTCAAAGGAAGATCTTCCTAGCCGATACAATTCCATTCCTCTGAAATCAGTTGAGTTTCTCACAGATTGCACCAGTAGAGCTAGGAACACAATTTGACACTTTCCTGGTTTTGCTAGGCAATAAAAAATGTCAAGAAGCAATTAAAAAAGATGTCTAAATCTGTAGGGACTTCAGTTTTCTGAAGACAGCTTTATTGGTTTTAGTGAACTTATGTTAGATTTTAGCCAGAGCTGTTGAAGGAGACCACATAAAGCGAGAAGGGAATATGGATCTGAGCTACTGGCCTCTTAATATGAGATCAAGCTTCATTACAGTCACTCTAATTTGTGAGCTGAGATCAAACATTCATGTAAAGATAATGAGTGTAGTAAATTTGGGGAAAATGCTTTGATTGCTCAGTGGTTCAAGGATTTTTTTTTGTTTTTTTAAAAAGGATCTCTCAGGCATGCTACACAAGAACCTTTATTAACCATCTAGCTTCTGCATTTTAAAGGTAAGATGAGCTACAAAGAGTTTTGATGTTTGGGCCAAAGTGATTATTGTATGTAATTGCCCTGTTTTACATGTGGCATTCTGATTAGCATATATGTAATGTCTGAGCTAAGTGACCTAGTGTGGTAAAGTGGCCTAAGATCTGACTGTAAAGCACAGTCTTGGACCTGGCACATTCTTAGTTTGCTGAAGACTCTGCCAGGTGCTGGAAAGAGCTAACGACAGAGAAAACAGAGGCATGACTCAGAGGCTGCTTGTAAGAGTGAGAAAGTGATGGATAAAAATGTGTCATGTTTACATATAAAGTTCTTTTATTGAGGAGTAAAATTAAACAATAAACAAAAGTTAATTCTTGGATGCAAATATTTGATTTTTAAAAATATTTTAAGTAAGAAATACAACACTTTTAGCAAGAAGTCTCCTCTGGTAAGTGAAGAAGAATCCATGAAGTATTTCTGTAAGTTTAAAATGAGATTTGAATGATTTTAAAAGGTTTACAGGTTTGAAAGCTATGGTATACAAGACAATTATAGAGCTCATTAATACAGAGAGAATTGGTCTCAAGCTGCAAGACTGAAGCTTGAGGCTTTGTTTCAAATAACCTTAAATGTGGGTTTAAGCTGACAGTAAAAAATGTGGCTAACCTTCTTTGGCAGGGAGGAAGGAAGCAATCATGTTGTGGAAAGAGACTATGCATAAAACGTGGCAGGAATTTTGTTTTGGTCTATACTATACCACCCTGAACTAAATGCTTTCCACTTGTAATGCAAACAGTCCCTTGCACACAGGCAGTACTTATAATTGACAGAAAACCAAGTTGACAGAAAAAGAGAAAAAATAGAGCAGCTTTGTTTATGATTTACATATTGTTTATTCTCATTTGCTTTTCCTTTTAACCAGCTGGTTTGTGGACAGCTTGTAGAAGGGACCCTTGAGGATTTAAAAAAAAAAACTAAATAAGAGGATTGGAGGTGTAGGTTAGTATTGCCAAAGCAAAGGATTCTTTTACAAGAAACATTTAAAAATCAAAATCCCAGTGTACGGCAAATATGAAAACATGAAGTGGGGAGAAGAGGAAGAAAATAGCCTGAGCAGAGCTCTGTGCTGATATGACAAGACTGAGTTATGGAAGTTAGCTTGTTTAAAGAAAGATTGGCAATGTCCATGCTGTACTGCAGAAATAATCAGATTGAAAACAGATCCATCAAAGGAGAGACCAAGAAAAGGAGCAGAGAGACAGTCAAGAGAGGAATCAGAGGATGAGAACTGAAAAAACTTTGAAGTGTATATCATGGAGGAGAGAGTGACCAACAGTGCTAGAAGCCAGCACAGAGTTCAAGAAAGATGAACATGGAAGTGGGAGACTGGACAATATCTGCATGGAAGAAAAGAACAAGTTAATTTCATTTTGAATGAATGTTTACTTGAAAGAAGTCTGTTGGCAAGCAGTTTCAAGCAGGTTTTTTTGAGGTCTAGCTGAGCCATTGAAACATTCCAGTAGAAATAGTCAAAGACGGAAGACTCATCTCTTTAAAATAGAACATAAAACCTTCTTGGTGGGTAACTGGTGTGGTAAGAAACAGAAAATCACTAGTTAAATTTTCTCTTTAGCATAAATGATCTGACATTGACTTAAATTATATATGTTCAAGTCCAATCAGAGCACTTAGTTTCCTGCTCTGCTACGGGTACCTCGTATATCCTTTGTTTTAATAAAATGTCTTACACGTGTCTACCTACCAAGCAAAGCCTTAAAAACTAAATCAACTTCTTATATGAAATGAAATAATATTAAATTATTTTTTGAGCTTAGTTTAGTATCACATCAGCTTCATGTTGGGCCAACAGTATGTCAGTGTGATTCTTTACCACATCCTCTTTCCTTGTGGGGAAGAAAAAATGTACCTTGTTTAACTGTGTCTGTGAACAAGAGCCCTTTTCTTTTTGCCTGATGGTGCCATTAGGAAACTGTTGAAGGTAATTGTAGGATGTAAATAGTACAAAGTTTTGTTAGTATTCTTGGGGATTAATTTAAAAAAAAAAAAAAAAAGAAAGAGAAGCCCAATTCTGTGTCAAAATTGTGTGGTTGCATTCACAGCACAGGCTTAATCACCTGGACTTTACTCATTGTTCCCCCATACTTCCCATAGCTCATCCCTTTCCAAGTGAGAATTTACACACACATGTTCTTCTTATTGGAGATGCTCACCTGAGGAAGGACCAGGATTCTTGCTTTCCACCTCAAATCTATCCTTACACTGCCTTCCTGTTGGACTGAAGAATATCAGTCCAATATCAGTGCCCATTATTGCTACTCAGAATGATTTTTCCAATGTTTTAAAACAATCTACCAACAGGTTTTTTTTTAAGGCCATGACAGGCTGTTAAACCCTAAACAAGATATTGTTTTGTAAAATATGCTTACACTTCATTCCTTTAACAGTCTTGACTTAAAAGCAGTTGACTTTCCCAACTTCAGACTTCTCATACATTTATACCTTAGTTTTAAACCCACAATTAGAATAAATTTCTCAGGGGTAGCTGTACTGTAAATGCTGCATGTTAAGGATACATAATTGTTTTGGGATAACCTAAAACAAGTAACAAAATAATGGTATTTATTAGGGAGTCTGTCATCATGGTCAAACGCAGCCATCCAGCTGGCTTTAGACATTGTTGACTGAGAAATGTGTCCAGTGCTCTATCTCTCTACCGACTCATGGATGGCAGCAGATGCCTTATGGGGGTGGCCAATCTGAATGTGAGCTACCTCCCCCTGTTGGCAATTACATCACTGTCACTGCTGATGCTGTGGAGCAGGCACTGGCAAAGTCCCAGGCTGGGCTCAGCAGCTGATGGGAACTGGGTTGAGGAGCTGGGTTCAGGAACACATAAATTAGGATCAAAGGCACAAGATGGTCCAAGAAGGAAAGAAGGCCCCCAAGGGAAGCGAAGGCCAGCAGAAGGACCAATGAGAAGGAAAAAAGGGCCAAAAAGAACAAAAAGCCAAAAAGGCCAAAAATCAGCAAAGGGCTGAAGGACAAAAAGCCTAAAAATGTGGTTGAGAACCTCATGATCCCTCAGCTTTATACTGAATACGATGTATATGGGATGGAATACCTCGTTGGTCAGTTTAGGGTCACCTGTCCTGGCCGCTACTCCCCACAGGTGTGGCCTTTCACTTCCTGCACCCCCCAATGTGGTACACAAGATTTAGCAGTGACCTTGGTCTGCACACTAATCCTTGGTAGTAACCCTAAACATCAAGCATTATCACTGCTAGAAGCAGCCACTGTCTGTAAGAACATGCTGTTAATTTCAGAAAGTGCAATTAGTTAGAAAAGACTGAGCTGAAAAGCAAAATCACTGAACAGAATTGGTTTGGTTCTAACTCAAACCAAGGCAATCACAAAACTGGAAACATTTTGAATTCTTTGTAGAAAAACATTTTTCAAAATGGTTAAAATGTCTTGAAGATTTGTGAAATTGGGTAAAAGTGCACCTTTTTATTTATTAAGTTGATTATCATCTTTACCTTGAAGTTTATGCAGATACTGATAGTGCAGATATTATTCTCATGAAACAATGAGCAAAGCCAAATGATCTTCTCTGTACCTACTAGGAAATAAGACTTTTTAGGACAGTGCAGCAATTGCCAATAGCAGTATAAAAATAATGACTACGTCTTTATAATGATATACTACACAAGGATATTATTATTTCAGGGAATTTGGAGTATTGTTTTCTCATCAGCAGAGAACTATTGTAGATCCTTACAAGGACTTATGAATTTGTTATTATTTAGAATACCAAGGCTTCAGACCTGTGAGGTCCACCCTCATTGTAGTCATCTAGTAGCACCACCACATTTTCCTCTCTTTAGTTGGCACTTAATGAGCTTCCAACATGTGGCAGTAATTCTGTTTATTACTTATTATGCACAGACTTTCATTTTTCTGGTTGAATCTCATTCCTTTTCTGGGACTTAAGTTCAAGCCCCTTATTTCTTTCTTTAAGGTACTCATATTCTCTGTATTGATGGTGCTTTTCAATTATGGATCATCAGGAATTTAATTAGAATTCTCAAGATTTTCTACAGGTCATTAGGGGAAATGTTGAATAAGCTATTTGAAACTGAGTGAAGAAATCTGAGCTTTCCTTAGTAATTTCAGGGTAACATCGGACTTTATCTTCATGGTGCTGACACCTAAGAAAGCTTCTAGGAATTCAGTTCTCAGCAGATTTTAGACTCAAAAAGACTGCTTTGGAACTTGCACTCCAGTAATAACTGTGCTTGGTAAACATTAGCAGTACCATATTGTCTACTCAGGGATTGATTCCTATTCATTGAAGAATGAGAAGACCCTCTTCGGCTTTTTGAAATGTCACCTTCTTTGTGACCATGAAGTCATAGCCATATGTTTGCGTAGCTCTCACTTGCATTCACTTCAAAGTAGATAGGAATGATACATCAATCTCCCTCTCCTTTTGTACTTTTTTGCATTCTAATCTAACATTCATTTTCCAGAACATTTAGCTGTGGCTGAATCCCAATTCTTCATCTTCTCCCAAGACTTACCATCTGCTTCAGAATACATATCCAAGCATGAAATGTCTAGGATGCAAAATCATGTCATTTTCAGGACTTGCAGAGCAACTCAAGTTATTTTACTCTTTCATTAAAAAAAAAAAAAGATAAGAGTTGTGTGTTTATAGAAATGCATCCTGCCCTACTTCATACAGATGTGAATGCAGCTTCATTGTTTTGGTAAACAGGGCTTTGCTGAGTGGAGACAATGGAAGCAGACTAAGAAATAAAATGGTTCTCAGCTGTTATATTTGATGACTGTGCCTTGCTTGCAGAAACAGAAGCATTCCTGATGTTTATAACAATATACACAAATTAGTGTACTCCAGTATAATACCTTGGGTTACTGCTGGAATATGGCCAGATACCTGAAACAGGTGTACCTTTGCCATTAAAGCCCTCAGAATTTAATACTTCAACAAGACATTGTTAAAGATACGCATGAGGGAGGCAAGGGAAAGTCAAATACTACTCCCTTAATATCTTTGAAAACACCATGTTGTGATGAATTTTTAAAGGTTCATTGTTTCAGAGAAATTTTCCTGGTGTTAATAATGGGCTTCAACAAACTTAATCTCTTTAATCATACTGCTATCTGCAGTCCTCAACTGCCTAGAGACTTTGAGAACAAGTCTTTATTGTTATTTTTGACTGTAGGTGTTTATAGATTTGCATTTCAAAAATTTTCAGTAAAGGTGTAACGACATGTAATGGAAAAGTGACAATCTGAAAATAAAAGGAAGACGAAAAGAAGCCTGCTGTTAGTTACTTTGTAAACTGAATTATGTTTTTAAAAAGCAGTTATTTACTGTGTAAGCCATCTTTTCTTGCAAATTACAGTGGAACACGGCAATTTATTTCACAGTGATTTAGTAACAGAGCTTATCAAATGATATATGCTGAGGGAAAGAAAGAAAAGTGTTGCTGATTATGGTAAGATGACCAACAGTAAAATAAAAGTTTGCTTATCAGCCTTCCACTGAAGTTGAGTGATCTGAAAGTAGCAGCCAGGAAAAAAAAAAAAAGTGAGACTCATTAAGAATAACAGTCCTAACTGTGTGCATGGCACATAAAAATACAATCACAGGGAAAGGAGGCCTGTGAGGACAACATAAGGACTTTGGAGAAGAAACTGAGGAGGAATATATGTAAAGAATATTTATGATTAATGAAAGGTTAAGAGCAGAAACATACTAATGAAAAGTACGGAAGAAGATTCCAAACATTGCTTTTACAGAGTGTTTTTTGGTGAATCTCTGTTTCTTCAGGCAGAGGGGTATGATACAAACTCTGGCATGATGGTAGAGTTTACACTCAGAAGACAGCTTCTTCTAATACTGATGTGGAAAAACATTTCCGTCATGAAAGGAAGAGTGGAGAAAATAAAACATAAGGAATTTACGATTTTGTGTCTATCCATATTTATTCCATTCATATACATGCATGAAAGTGTAATGCAAAGATGAAACGTGTGATTATTTCAGATGAAGCTTACAGCAAATACAGGCTTTATAAAATCTATGGTAAACTCTATTTTGAAAGTGTATAGAAACAAGGAAGGAGAAATGGATGTATTTCTCCTGTGATTGTATTTGCGTGAAATATAACTGGAATGTAGGGTTCCATGAAAAGTAAGAAACATGGACGAGGGAGCAGATGTTGCAGTAACCAAAAGGCTAGCAGAAAATCAGCATCTGAATCTGTTCAGAGTAACATGGCTGGTACAAATGGCTAAAAACAGTCAAAGGAATCCTGTTCCTTTAGGATAAAATGGGAAGATCTATAAAGAAATGTTTACTTTAGGTACAACCAGTCCTTAAAAAGGATTATAAACAGGTCTTGTGACAGTTCTCTTGACCTGAGAGGCATGACAATGAGAATAACTGGGGAACCATGTGCATATGAAAAAAGAACGGGCTCATTTCCTACTGAACTTTAAGGAAGGGTTAGAAGCAATTCTGGACTTGGCTTCAGAAGACTTGTTGGTCATGCTGGGCAATATTTTTTTAAAATGTAATTTTTGTAAGCATCACATATAGCCATTGGTTTTGTGTACTGTCTGTACGCAAAAGATTTGAGTCATCTAGTCACAATATTCTTGGAGATTGAGGGGGTGATTAGTCTTTTTATTTAAGATATTAGAGATCTGTGAATCCATGTTTTATTTTCTTATTCTCCTGTCAAAATAACAAATTTTTTACTTTCATACTTCTATTTTACTCTTGAGACTAGCGGCTGTCTCCAGAGAACCACTAGATCCTGATGGAGGTTATCTGTCCATGGTCTGCTTATCTAGGAGACATTTCTGCTAAAATACAAAATATCAAGATTTGTACTATTTTGGTGATCTCGGAGTGAACAGTCTGTATTTCTTATGCCTGAGCAGAAACCACTTAGATAATGATGTATTCTTCAGGGTTAACAGAGTCCTCAGCAATTGTATAAGCAAAATGGAGTGCACTCCAATAACCATACTCTTGTGGGCTAGTGGAAACACAAGCCTTTGTCTGAAAAACAGTAGTCAGCCAGTAGTATTCTGGTTTAATTACTCTTATTTACAGATCAGAGATTACAACAGTATGCAAATTAAGGCATTTTTGGCTCTCTGCTGGTGACTACACTCATTCCTTTCAAATGTTTTCCAGAGCATATACTCTTCATTTTTACAGATTTGCTAGCTCACTCTGTTCTTGGAATTAGTTTGCGATGCTGGTGATCTCCTTTGCAGTACTCAGGGATGTTTTTAGAGCTGTGTGCATTTTACCAATAGGGTTAGAACTTTATCTAGAGGGAGTTCTATGCATTTTTATGTGAATGGGCACTTGGGTTTACTGAATTTCGTGGTATAAGTAAGGCAAAAAATATTGGGAATTTAAACTTACTTCTATGATAACAATATGGTAGTTCTCACTTCTGTGAGACTGAGCGATGACAGAAAGAGGATGGTTAATGGCACAATGTCATGCTCACTTGCCTAACCAGATCTATGCCAGGATGCATTAATCTCATTTGATTTCTCAAGAATAACTAATACAGTCACTCTTCTCAGATACTGAGTATCTAGGAATGCATTTTCAATGGAAAACCATGCAAATTAAACGGCTGGCATTTTGAGGGATCATTCCTGTTCAACAAGAGCTGGTCATTAAATCTTTTGAGGGGGCATTACTATCCTTTCTTGCCACAATGAAGATAGTAGATTTTTGTAAGGGGGAGAGAGAGAGAGGAGGGAGCCTGTGTCATCTGCATAATGCCCACCGGGATAGGTCCTACCAGGTATTTTGGGATTAAAAGTAGCAACTTAGAATAATACTGCTAAAAGATCAAGCAATGTCTTTCTGGGAGAAAGTTCCCAGGAGAATGTAGAAAGAATTTGTGATTTCGGTAAAGAAGCTTTTCGTAATACCTGGTCTTGCTCCACCTCTATGATTGGTATAATTCACAATCTATGCCCTATGGTTTTGCTGATTTGTTATGAAGACGATACTAAGACTGTTGTCCACATTACTGTAAATATGTTGAGTAGTCTTGGAGACAAACTGCTTCTTTAAAAGTGATTGTTTTCTAAAATTGCTCTTGTTCTGATCAGAATAGCTTCCCAAATGCAAAGATAGTTAAAAAATAAACAAACAAAACAATTAAAAAAACAAACCAAGCAAACCACACAACAGAAACAACTATGAAATCTGTCTGACCTTATCAATGTAAGCTATGTTGACAGGTCTCATCTATGGGTCCATGCAGTTTTCCCAACAGGCATTAACCCTTCTAGGTCAGCTTCCGTCACCAGCAGATTTAATCTGTAAGAATGTATTCTCATAATGGAGAAAAAGTTCTAAAAACCCCAGTCTTATCTTCTTCTCATTACAGCAAATGTGATTTAAAATATACATCTGTTTAAGATGAAAAGATAGTAAATAATTTGTGGACAAAAATTTTATCTGAATCTTTTGGGTCTGCATCATAATGTGTTTCTCTTCCCTGTAAAATGGAAGAGGCATAACTAGGTATTCCATGTACTGTTACTTTGAACCTGATGTTGATACTATAAATTTGTATGAATATTGACACAGTATGAATTTGTACTGGGACATAACAGGAAGCACTGCATAAATTAAACGGTTGCAGTATTCAGTTGTATAGAAAACCTTTACCTGAAAAGATACACACTACAGATGGGGCCATTTATTCGAATGCTGAAGAGAAACAGAGGTAACCTGCCCATCCCAAGTGGTCATGAATTACCACCTTAACATTAGAGGCTGTGATGAAATTGATATCAAGTAGTCAGACGATCACACAATACTTCTCTATAGCAACAAGAATAAAGAAACAATTAAATGAATCCAGATGGACTCCCCTCCCTCCTCAACATAAGACATATCACCAAAGTTAAATGTTCAACTAACTAGTTACATGACTTCTTGATACAACATGTTAATGCCATCACCCCACAAGCAGAAAACAAGCACCTGCAACACTGTCAGATTACAGGCAGTAGTGGACATAGGTCTGGGTAGGAAACAGGGCTGGACGTGTTTATTTTTTCAGTACTCCTACTATTAGTTTGTCTGGCAAAGTGAGACATAAAAGTGAGTGACTTTCTCAGGACTAACCAGAGAGTAAGTAGCAGAGCAAAGCTGTGACACTGCATTGTCTAAGTTAAAGGTGATTAATTTACTGGACAAAGCTTCCTTCCTATCTTCTAAAAGGTCATTTTTGATATCTAAAAAATAACTTTTCAAAGACAAATAAAATAATGTCCATTTTGTGAGGAAATCAGGGCACACATCTAGGTTGTTTGACAGAAAGTGGTAGCAAGTCAGCATGAGAATAAGTTGTATACCCAGAGGTGATACCCCTGTCTGATGCTTCCCTTTCACCTCATGGCTTTCTCTTGGCTATTTCTTTTCTTTAATGGTATTTAAAGCAATCTGAATTGTCATGTGCTGTTTTCTTTGTGCAAATTCTTAGGCAAGGACCTCTTTTTGCAAATTGATACTCTCTAGTTTTTATGTGAAGAGTTTCAACCCAGTTACTGTTTATACAAGCATTCATTCACTGGCTAGCACTTATTTGGCATTCAACACACTCTTTATACTCAACCTACAAATTGCCAGACATTTTTATTGGTTTAAGGAGATTTAAAGATGCCTTGATCCAAAAAAGCCGCAAGTTCTCACCTACAAATGAGGTAATCAACATGCCATGTTATTCAAAGGCTATGATTTTTTCCTGCCTGTAAGAGGTGCGACAAAAGATGGATAAGTTCTAACAATCCAGAATCTCTAAACTCTCCTTTTCTGCTTAACTGAACCAAGCTGAACTTTTGAAGTGCCATTATTGGCAGGCACTTTAAAAATTAAACTGAGGATGGGGTGGTGGGTGATGACAAAGAGGGAGACATTATGAAAGCTTTTCTGCCACACTATTTTTACTTTTCTATTCATATGAAGGTAACCTGTAACAAGATGCTTTCCCAAGGCTGTAATAAGCCAAATTAATCATTGGTGTAATAAGATAGACCTCTGTTAGCTAGTACCCAAAATGGGTATTTTTCCCTTCTCCTTTAACACCATGCTGTTAATTTGTATTTTGTTAAAGTGATGTTTTTATGTCATTGCTTTTTCACTTATGAGTCCCCTATTTCAGGGTGACAGTTTTACTTGGAGCTTGAGATTTAATAAATAATTATAATGCCAAGCAGAAGAGGGCTGGTAATAGGGTGGATGGATTCATAGAGGGGAGGTTTAGAGGGTTTTTTTTGTTTGCTTGGTTGGTTTTAGACTATGTTTTTTATGGGAGCCAGCCTCTGAAGGATGCCTTAAAAATATTCATAGGCTCTTTTTCTCTGTAAAGCCTGTAATAGTTTTTCTAAATTTTGATGTGTCAAATAAATGCACAAATCTTGGACCAGTGTCAAGTAAATGCACAAATCTCTATTCCTATAACAGCTATAAATTGGCAGTAGCTGCTATGTGCAGGGAAAGCCAATTTTTGTCTTTACTAGCCAAACATCCACTGACATGCTGGAAAGGTTATTTCTTGTCTTGCAGTACTAAGCAAAGGGAAACCTTTCAGCAGTCAGTAAAATACTATGCCTCTATTTTGTGGAATGTCAAACCAGACTGATGGTTTCTTCCAGTTTAAAAATGTGTGACTTTGCTCTTTGCCTCAACCTTGCAACTTCTATTTTAAAATCTTTGAGAGATCTCTCTTAATCCAGGAGCTAGCATGTTTGCCTAAAGCCATTCTTTCTCTACATAGGTTCTCTTCCCAGGGAAAGGGGGCATATTAGATGTGGATGACACTTCTGGATGTATTTCATGCAAAGACTAGACTTCTGGATATATTTCATGCAAAGACTAGCTTTCTCTAAGACCAATTCAGTAATCTACTTAAAAATCTTTTATTCTCTTGTCTGGTTGCCATGTAAACATGAGCTCGAATCTCTCACTTATGCTTGTCACAGTCTACCTAAATGAGAAAATACTATGATAGGTTTTGCCTTTTGGTCACTGCAGATCTGTGTGACTATAAAGCAATAATTTTCAATTTAATTCTTTCTTTAGTTCTGCAGAGCTGTTTATGTTTTGAAGCATTGTGATTCCTCAGCATTCTTGGCTTTGGTTGTTATCACTGACTTCTCCAAGATGAAGCTGTAGTGCTGTGATTCTACACTTTCTACAGCTTCCTCCTCACTGATACTGCAGCTGACCATTTAGCAGCCAAAGGGAATTAAATTAAAAGTGAGGCCAAAAGGAAGATCAGACTAGAGTGCTGAAGCAGTAACATAGGCCTTAATAAAGCTTAAGGAACCTTGAAATAGAAAGAAAAAATATTTGTAAGCAGTAGTTCCTAGAGAAAACTTTGGCAGGTTCCTTCTACTCTGGTTGAACTCAGCTTAGTATTCAACATATATTATGTCCAGGGTCAAAACTCTGTTCTTGCCAACAGTCTTTCTGAATGGTGCTTCAGCAATAACACTTGATGCCATTGGTTTTTAACATTTTAGAGAACAGAGCACTTTTCAGGACTAAATCATTGTCATGTTCTAGACAACTGGGATGATAACGCAAGTTCGCAAATTCCAGGTCAGGATTATGGCGAAATGACACAAGGGATCCTTCAATTTTCATAACACAAAGTAATTTATCAACAACAATATTGGTGTGATAAGAAAATAACTTTAGGTGCTCACAGCACCATTGGCATAATACCATATATTGGCAAAATACATCAATAAACCTTGCAATGTATTAAAACCTCGATAAACATTTATGTCAGGAGAAGGGGAAAAGAGAGAGAGAAAAAAACAAGAGAGAAAGGGGAAAAAAGGGAAGGAAAGAAAAGAATGTTTTCCTTTTTTTCTTTCTGGGTCTAGCATTAGTCCAGCCAGCCTAGATGTCCAGCTCCTGGGGGCACTGCTTGGGGCTTTGATTTGAGCCCTTATATAGGCGGCCTCCAGGTGGGCATGCTTCCAGAACCTTCTTGGCAATGGGTCAGTGGGCTGTCATGGGCAGCCTGTGTTCTGGGATCTTCCTCACAATTGTGAAAACAATTGCCCCTCCCCCACTGGCTCATGGAAGGCTGGCTCAAGAGAAAGAAAACCAAGCACCAGGGAAATGCCGCCCCCACCTCCACAGGGTCAGCCCCCCTCCTCTGACCATGTCTTCCTGCTCCAGCAACCCTGGTGTCACCACAAAAGTAATCCCTGGGATTCAACCCCAACCAAACTTCTTTAGTGAGTGTTTGAGACATAAACTCTAATTCCACTGGACCATCACAATTATGAAACAAAAAGCATCCTTTTGTGTTTTCTGTGTTTGGTGGCTGCTTTTAGGTTGTGTGATCTCCACCTGTGAGGGTTTTATGGTCAGGGCCATCCACTAGACCTACAGCAGATGCTCTGTGTCAACCATTCTCCCTTCCCAAAGGTGAAGTAAAAGTGAATAAGGAGGAGAGAGACTTACTGATTAGAAAAGAAAACAAAAGAGTGTTAATGAAAAGAATAATAATAAAAAACAGTATCAAAGTCAGCTGCCATGATTACATCACCATCACCACTGATGTTGTGGAGTAGGCACTGGGGAAGTCCCAGACTGGACTTTACAGGAAACAGGAACTGGATTCAGGCACTGGATTCTGGAACTGGATTCTGGTCAGGATCAAAGACAGAAGAGACAGAGCCATCCTTGGATGCTGGCCATTGAAGAAGAGTGCTTGACCCTTGTGGTCCCTCAGCTTTGCACTGAATATGATGTATATGGGATGGAATAGCTCCCATTTGGGATGCAGAAAGGCCGCACTGTCCTGTCTGCTCCTCTCAGCAAGTGCGGCCTTTCTGCACCCCAAATGTGGTGCACAAGATTTAGCAGTCACCTTGGTCTGCACTGGAGCAGTATAAGCAAGAGCCTTTCTGCACACACCAATCCTTGGTAGTAACTGCAAACGTAGGGCGTTACCACTGCTAGAAGCAGACACTGTCTGCAAGAATACACCATTAACTTCAGACAGTGCAGTTACTTAGAAGATACTGATCTGAAAATTGAAATCACTGAACAGAATTCTGTTCTAACTCAAACCAGGACAAAACCCTACTAATTTTTACACCTATTGTTAGGTTATTTTAAAATAATTATGTGGGAAGGAAACTTTACTAGCTCAGTTCTTTCTTCAGTCTTATTTGCTCAATTTACAAGTACATTCATTTGGCTTATAAGCCAAATTCCTAAATTTTTGAATGATTCTTGGTATATTGTGTTGCACTTTAGGTTTTAGTAAAGATGTGTATTCCCCATCCCATCCCATAGTTTCTTGAATGAAACAGTGTTCTTGCCTTTTCCTCCTTGAAAATAGTATCAGCCCCTTTCAGTGCAGATTGTTTTATGTCACTTTAATTCATTTAATGTAATTTTAAATAATTTATGATTACTGAGCTATTACACTAAAAAGTGATTACTTCAAAGGATATCGCTCTGTGAAACTGTTACAGAGGGAATGAGTTCAGTGGAGGAATCTATATATTATTATCACTTAATTTTAGTTCAATAATATAATAATTATTTGAATTAAATGGTTTATTAGGTACAGAATACATCATATTAAATCACAACAAATAATCCAGGCTGTGGACTGCAAGCTGGATTAAACTCTCAGAAGGGAAGTATGTCTCTTGTACTGTACCACTTCTCTGTATGGAAGAAGCTAGTATGAGCAACAGATTTCAGTTTTCTCTGAGAATAAATGTGTGAGACTGTATTCCTTCTCCTTTACACCAAATTTAGTTTGATAGATGTAATAAAAGTTAAGTATAGGACTCTTTCCTGATTTAGATGCTGTGAGATTCCATTGACTCAATAGTCTATAATGGAAGGTAAGTCGGGATGAAATTCCTTTTGATGGGTTTTAATAAAATAAACTATCATTATTCAGTAATCTTGAAAACAATTCAAACCCTTTCCAAGAATCCGAACAGAGGCGAGTATGAACTATTGGCTGCACTCGTGACCAGGACATGCAGTAACTAAATTAGAGAAGGGACTTCTCAGCCTCTTTCAAGGGTATGAAATAAACTGAAAAAAATAGTGCTACTTTCAGAAGTCTTCCTTACCTTCAAGCATTTTGTAGGAAAACTAATCAAAGAAGTCTTCAAGCTCTTCCAGCTAAAACTGCTTCACCAAATGAGAAAGGCACGGGATTTTGTTGTTGTTGTTTCTTTGTTTGGGGTTTTTTGGCTTTGGTTTGGTTTTGTTTTTAACAGTGTTAGGCGATACATAAGAAATAAGTTTCTTTTTCTCTATTTAGGTAGTTGTTATGTCCATACCAGAAAAGTTCATTTTCCTGAGGTCCCTATTGAATTGAGCTTTACTGCCTATTTTCCTATGGATTTGGAGGTTTTCTATTGTAAATTCTTATTTTTTCTATTATTATTATATCTCTTTGAGGTTTCTATTATTTCTGTTACTGATTTGCTATTCCCTGTGGATTGTGAAATCCTATTTGAAAAGAGCAGGCTAGGAAATGAACAGAAAATTAATGACTCCTGTTAAAATTTTAGATTCTTCCCACAATATATAGGCTCTCCTTGAAATATAATCTTACAATACCTCAGTTCATTTGGATTTCTCTGGTTTTCTTTACTCAACTTTCTTTTAAAGGCTTGATATATGGAAAACAAATTGGGCTGTTGTTACGGTTCCTTACCTCCTTCTGGCAGCTGCAATGGTTAGCTGCCCTTGTGATTCATAATGGTTTCCCATCTGCTGCTTGCTTCTGTTCAAGACACTATGCATTTTTAATCTTAAAATTGTTAGGTCTGGGTTAGTTTGGGATTACATAGCTTGCTCAGAGAGTCTCCTAAAGACAGGATTCTCCTACTAATGTTTCTGCCGGATGGAGTTTACCTTTCTGTGAAAAAAAGTGTCTATAGTGCATGGAAGGGGGCAATACTTACAATAAAACTGGTTTTGAAGAGCAAAATTTTAATTCTGTTGTTAGTACTGACCCACTGTGGATCCATTTCTGTCTTCAAGAAGTGTATTTTCAGAGTGGACAGCATCTCTTCCACTTGCTACATTAGTTACCTTTAACACTTTCTTAAAATAATAAACTGCAAGTACTGGTAGCAAATATGGTACCCAGGCAAAGTAAAATCTTCATGTCATTTATTTAGACCACTCTTGAACGTAGCTACAGGTCTTAAATCTTCCTATTTTGTGGGTGCTCAGTCTGAGTCACTTAAAGAATATCTTTATATATAAAGTGAAGAAAATGCTCTTCCACTGTAAGGTACCTGAAACTGCACTTTTTTTTTTAAAAAAAAGTTAGCTGAAAACATTAATTTATTTGTAATATTTCTACCACTTGATCTAACACAAAAATGCATCTGTTTCTGTAGAACTCCAGTAGACAATTAGGAAAATGACAGATTATTCTTGAATCCACTTCCTTCATTCAGGAATGAGGGCTTGCATGTGTGTATATATATAGATAGATAGATATATACACTTCGTTCGTTCCTTAAAGACATAAATAACTCCCAAGGAATCACAACAGCCTTTCCTGCCTTTGCAGGAAATGACCTTAAGCCTCGTACACATGGCTTCAAAGTGCCTTCACAGGTGAATGGAAGCACATCATTTAAGTTAGGGGAAAAAAGAAAAGCGGTAAACCCAGTTCACTTCTTGACTAAACAGTTAATGTTGGAAATGAATGATGCCACCATAGGCTACTGCAGCTGAGGAATGCCCTTACTAATTATTTGTGCCTAATATTTGCTAGGTTTCTTTGATTGCTCTACCTACAGCACAAACACAAGTTTGGCTCAGTTCTGATCTCAGTTTCATGCTAGTTTTGCAAAGATCATAATTCATTTTACCATGGAATCATTTATGGTTATGTGATTTAGGACAGTAAGCATTGTGGTTTTCTTCTCCTATGAGAGCCAACAGGTAACAATAATAAACAGCTTACTAAAGTCAGCACTTCAAGGTGCAGCTTTAGTGGCTAAAGTCTTTGCAGTGTAAGTTGGATGGGATCATAGGTTTTCTTTTTTGACTAGTAACTTGAACGGTAGTGGTGGATGCCCATTAACTGTGTGTTATATGCACATGAAGCGTGCAGCATACTCCCTGTAGCAGGTTGCCTTAAGGCCCCAGAGGGACTTGGGATGCAGCAGAGTTGGGGACGCCCTGACCAACAGTCGTTGGCCCTTGTCTGGTGTTGCCGTTCCACTTTCGGCAAGTCCCGTTCGGTAGCTGGGCAGGCCTGGAGTTATCCGCGCTCCAGGGCCATCGAGCACAGACACCAATATGGGGATGCAGCAAATGGCATTTATTCAAGTGCGTAATTGCTTTAAACACCCGTCTTATCTCTTGTGCGTTCTTGCGATAAGCAAGCCAGCCACCCAGCTTCTATGCCCCTCTTATCTTTCCGTGACAGCCCGAGATCTTGTGGACGCCAGTCCCTAGAGTCTGGGTTGTTGTGGCTGCATCATATTAAAAGAGATGTGGAAGCATAACTCCCAGCCACTAGTGGTAACTTACTTATGGAAACCATCACCATACATTGTAGCATCCCTTCTGAAAATGTCTTCACCAGCTTTCGTAAGTTTGAGTAGCTAGTTTTACTGCTTAGATTTTCAGTAATTAACTTTTAATCAACACTATCAAGTGGATTGAGCTATATTGACATCTTGTCATCCTGATAGGAGAGGCCTGAGGTGCAATACAGGTTTCCTATCTGTATTTCATCTTCTGTCAAGAGTCTAGAGACCATTCAATAGCTAGAGATGGGTAGGAGGATGTTCCAGCTCCTCTCTTCAAATTTCTTCTCTTTCTTTACCTTTTCATGGTGATTGGGCCTAAAGGAGAGGAATAGAAGGGGCAGGATTTCTACTTCTAGCACTGCCTTAGCCTACTTTAATATCTGCAAGTTGTAGCCTCCAGGGTGACTCTAAGGAAGACTTCACAAGATTTTGGGGCTCTTGAAATGATTTAAACAATCTTTGGATTATTTGGTATTTTCTTCTATGGCTCAAGAAAGGCATACTTTGTGTACATTTTGACATTCTAAAAGCTTAAATCTATGCCACATGTCAGAGTATAAAAAACTTTCAAATATGTGCATGGTTTTGCTGTGTATTGAAAAATTATCATCACAGAGTAGCAATTTAATCTTCATAGTCAAGCTATGCATGAAATCTGAATGTGTCCCTACCTGATGCCCTACTTGTGTTGCAAAATGGATGTTCAGCAAAAAGCATAGAAATATTTTGAGGATATTTTTCTATAAAAAGAGGTCTTAACATATTGCTTCAACCTCCTAACGTGAAATCCTTCCAAGTTTCTATCTGCTTCTAAAATATTTTCATGATCTTTCTGAAACTAATAGTAAATCAGAGTTGACAATCTACTTAAGAACTTACCCTAAAATATTATCAGTTTTTTAGAGGGCTATATTTAAAAACTAATTAAGACAAAGGAGAATTGCTTTTGAAGCTTCCAAGTTTGATGATTTGGAGCAGATCCTCAGCTCACTGTAATTCAATTGATCTCAGTACAGCCAAGGATCTGCACTCTTTCATTCAATCAATTTTTTTGCCAACTCATTTCTTAACTCATGAAATTCTGCAGCTTCTAAATAATGGCTGTATCTTCTTCTGTCTGTAATTTGAATAAGATGAAGAGCTTGTTTGCTTCCTTGGTAATGGTGTATCCGGCACACTGCACAGTGATAACAAGCACCCTTTTAAAAACAGCTTCATTATACTTCCTTCACAGACTGCCAAGGGGCTGGAGGTGGGTGAGACGGATCATTGGGCTGATCAGATATGGCAATTCCTGTGTTTTCTGCATTCTCAAGGACAAGATTTTAACCAAGCATAAACATTTTACAGCTGCTTCATAGAAATCTGTTTTATTTGTTTAGGGGTTAGGGAAGAAAGTATGTTTCCCAAAGGTTGTGGGAAAAGTCTGTAGTATGGATGCATGAGATGATGATGGATCTACATTTAGCTGACAATTTGTAGCAGACAGTTCATTGAGTAGCAGAGCTCAGAGTCTTTTATTACTTTGTAAAAACAAAAAAGTATATGTGTTGCTTCTAGTTTTCACAGGGGTTGCCATTTTAGAGGGAAATAAGCTGTTTAGGATTTTTTTTCCCAAGAAATATAAAAAACGCTTCCAGTTATTTCTACTTAAAGATGGGGTGCCTGAAAATGGCAAAGCCAGGTGTAGTATCTTATATGAATAGGTAAATGTGTGATAAATAAAAATTAGAGTATTCTTCCTTTAAAAAAAAAAGATATGTGCAGCATATTTGAGGCAACAACATTTGATTAGAAGAATTACCGGTAGAAAGAGTTTTACTTTGGTATTTGGAAGAAATTATGATTGAAGGATAAATTAAATTCTGGCATCTAATAAGGAGAGAAGTGCCTAAACACCATTGAATGTCAGGGGAAATAAGGTACCTTATTCCATTAGACCCTTTCATTAATCTGCACAGACACCTATAACTATCTTTGCAAATTTGGCTTCCAGACTACAGCTCAGAAAAATATCCCCAACTCTGGGGGGAGCCAGATGGCACATACTTAAAGTCAGCTGTTCAGGACAGTGATTTGCTTAGTCATGTGTGTTCCCATTTCCCAGCCTTAAGAAGAACCTGTGACAATGATTTCAGTAATAAAATCTTTTATTTTCACGTCTGAAAGCTTTGTGAGTCTCAGTGAATGAGTACCAATGAAACATGCATAAGGAGACACAGAGGTGGTTTGATTTTTTTCCTCTAATGCTGTTTTGGAGTGTCCTTACAAAACTCATTGCTCTAGCTGTGATCTCTTTTCCCCAGAAAGAAGCTTGCTACAAAATGAGAAGGCAGAAACAAGAATCTGTTGATGGATTAAACTATAAATACAAGTGATAGCAACACTTTTAACAAAAGGCCTGTTAACTACCCTTTAAAACTAATCTTGGCACTTGTAGAGTCAGAAATTCAGAGAGAAGAATATTCAGAGCTGGAGGGGACACAGAAATGAAATAACTGTGACAGAGCCCTGATTTGAGTAGGTGTGACTAGAAGGCGAGAAGCCCACCAGCATCCAGGCTGGCTGAGCCCCAGCAAGGAGAGCACCCTTCCGCCAGCCTGTGGAAGGGACCACATGCATCACTGAGGGCCCCTGTGACAACTTCTGCTGAAAAACTGTGATGTTGATGGCAGAAGCATATTTTTTTGGTGCATGTGGATTTGAATTTCTTATGTAATGTGCCCATGGTCTGTGTTTTGTAAGGGACTCTGAAAGAGAAACATGAGAATTCCCTGGGTTTCCAATGATGTTCTCATCCCTCAAAGCTGTTTGAAGTGCTTAATTGAGATCATATGGTGTGCTAGCAGATGTGGTATGTTTATTCAGCAGTGTGTATGCATTTAAAGTCAAATTTTGTGCATGCCAGTATGTATAGATATATGCAAAGATATCTCAAATTATATAAATGTATTTATATAAAATGAGACCATTGTATTTTCCCAAGGACAAATGCCTCATTTTGACATATTATGCTGAGGTACCTCTGTTGTGACATGGTATTAGCCTTCATGTCACTGTTGCTTATCATCTTATGCACTCAGTCCACCTTCCAGCTAAACTGGAGGTACTCTGTTGTACCATATAGCCTAGGTGTTTGTGGGGTGACGTTTTATATTTTCTACTTTATCTTCAAATTTCCTATAAGTTGTTTAAACTTCTGAATTTCACTGTTATCACCACTTTTATCCTGTCAAATAAAATGCATTGAATATGCCTGTTTGTGATCATGTTAGTGTTTTGTAGAGGACATGGTTTTCCTTTTCCTTGAAACATTTCAATGTTTCATATCACCCATTTTCAGATGGCCTCCGTGGATATGTAAAGAATGGAAAGAAAAAATAAATCCAAAATTAAAGTCCAGTGTCAGTCTTTGTTAATGCTTCCAAAGGAGCAATGATAAAATTAAGGTTTTTATATGGCCTGATTTTGACAGGTGGCAGCATCTCACCCGAAATCTCATTGTGTTTCCCATCTGGCATGAAGTGGTAATGACAGTCTATAAATAAGTGTTCAACTATTTTTGTCTTAACAGGTTATTTGTTCTCCATTTCACTAAAGGTTGCATGAGTGTTGATGGTTGCCTGATGAGAAAATTTTGCAGTGGCCATGATGATAGATATCCTTTAGCAGGAGGCACTTAGCTCTGAATACATTATGTGGATGTATGCAGTCGTTTACTGTGAGATTCAGAAGGGAGAACTACTGCTTCCTAGGCTGCACAGAGCTCCTGGGACCACAGGCTCTGCTGACTGTGGTACCCTTGGTGGTGTTGTGCACAGATTTACATAGGCAGAAGTCTTTTGCCTTCTTCCCAGCTGCAACTTCAGCTTTCCCTGGAAGCCTACTGGAGTGGTACAATGTATCTTTGGCAAAAGTGACTAGCTGCTGTCCAGGGATCCATGCTATAATGCACAACGCCTTTGTTTTGTCCAGCAGACCAGAGTCTCTATCAGGGGCTGGTGATACTCATAAATGCTTTAAGTCAGTCTTGCAGGGATGTTTTTTTAAAAACACTTCACAAGAGTTTCTGTTACAAAATACAGACAATTCAGGAAAACTGTTAGTGAGAAGAAATTATGCCTGGCCCTTAGAAGGTTCTCCAGTGCCTTCTATACTATGTCTTACAGTAGCTAGTTACCAATAGGTAAGAATACTTCTCTAACTTTTCACTGGTGAAAGTCTACATTTTCATGAAGTGACTTCTAAACAAAGCTGCTTTTAAGCTTTCTCAGTAGTGGAGGGTCCAAGCACCATCTTAGATGCCTGCAGAAGCCCCAGAGTTCACTATTGCAACTGTTTCTGCAAAACTTTGCCTGCAATACAAGTGTCACTATATGAACTGTATGTGAATACTTAATATCTAATTGAGATGTTATTTAAATAAGTATCCACATATCTTCATCCCGTTTTAATTAAAAACAATATGAATATTGATTAAAAGACAATCATCAAGTAATTTTTTTTGTAATATGAGACTATAGATAAAAACTATCTTTGTCACAATAATCTCTTTAAAGTGTTATTGTTGCAAATAAGGCCAGTGACTTGTTAACATCAAACTTGAAATTAGTTCTGATGGGGCATTCTTTTTATTATTTGATCAAAGGTCTTCTATTTCTGGATTGGTTTTATCTGCATTTCTTTCACCTTTGACAAAATTTCTAAATATAAATGAGAAAACTCTTTCTTCCTCATAGGAAGAAATACAGGTAAAGAGATATATTTTTGCAGCTTGTTCTGAGACAAAATGGTCATTAAACAATAAATTCCAACCTTGCATGTGGAAAATCATAGACAAGATTTGGTCTTTGGGAAATATTCAGCATGTGCCTGGTGATACCTTTGAGATGTGTGTCCAAAATCCTGACTTGCTTTGGATATAATTGCACTAGTTGTAGACATGAAAAAACAAGCTTCCAGGTTTCTCAGAAATTTCGAAGTGGGACAGTGTGGGGTGGACTAAAAAAATTTTTAAAAATCAATAAAAAGTGCATTGC